>JBBPMC010000858.1:0-15679 GCA_038090115.1 Strobilomyces echinocephalus
ACTATAAGGCGGGAACGCTCGGCGTCGTAATATAGTAGTCTGTGCGAAGTTGAGGTCGCGGTGATCAGCTACAAATGGAGACTTACTTGGGGTATCGGTCATCCGATCTCTTAGATCGCTCGAACGACTCGGATATATAGTGGAATTCACTGGGTGTGACGTCGTTGAACGTCTATGGAATCGGTCAGACGGTTGGCACTGGTGGAATATGACTTGTTGGTTTTCAAGGTTCACTGACCTTACGCTCGAATGATTGCCAGCGAGTGCTTTGATGATCGAGCAACAATAATCTTCGTCGATGATCGTGGGTTCCTTGGTACATGAATTAGGCGCCGGCTCTTCCTCGCACTGTACAACGTCATCACCGAGGTACTCGTCCTCTGTCGGATCGCCACCTACCATCGTGCTTGTAAGTCAAAATGTGACACTGTGGCGCGCGTACTTACGCCATGTCTACCGTCGACATCCACCTGCCCGCTCCGTCAACTGCTGAATGGATCCACGCCCTCTCAATCCCACACGAAGACATCAAACGACTCACATTTCGACCCATCAAGTGGCTCCGCTATGCCACGTTCGCCGTTTGCGGCGCCATGGGTCACCTCTCTGCTACGCAGGGGGGCGAGACGGTCGACTATGAGAACGTCACTTTCGACGACCTCGCCGACAGGTATTTCTATCATCCGGACGGTAAGCTGTTACTTTCCACTCTATAGAATAGACGTCTTCTGACGATTCATCGAGATTGTGTGTACCATCTCGTCGACCACACTGGTATTCAAGTTCGGAGAACCCACGTCGAACATACTAGCTACTCCACGCCGACGTTCCACCTTCCGTAAAAATATTGGCAGACGCGACGACAGTTGTGTCGTTACGATGGAAGAATTCAAGCTCTGCATCGCAACACATATCATACCTCGGAGCAAAGGCAGCCATGTACGTCCTCCTGATCTCAGCCCTTTCCAGTGGGTGACGCTTACTTTTCCTTCAGTACATTTCATTTGTCGTCAACGACCGTTCCAGCTTATATGAACGACTGCCATTCTCTGATCAAGAGGAAGTTGACATCTACTGCATCGAAAATGGAATGCTTCTGTGCGCAGATTTACATATCAAGTTTCGCCTCGCCCGAATTGCATTCCTCAAGGTGTGCCAAGAATCAGACGATGGTCTTGTCCTGCACACTCAGATCTAACGTTCACCGTTTTCAGACTCCAAACTTTGCGATGATGCCTGCTGATGTCCCTCGAGTCCAGTCAGGTCCCATTCCAGAACACCGGACGACATTACAGTATTTGGTGCCGCCTAGAGGATACTTTCCTGTTTTACCGAGAGACGTCCATGTCGATTGGCATGACGACGTACGCTCCCCACCCAGCATTCTGCTCGACTTCATGTATGGGGCAGCCGTCGCCAAACACTGGGCGTCCGATCGTTTGCGCGAGATGCTAGAGGAACGGTATCTCGCTGAATTCAGTTCCGCCCAGGCCAAAGTCAGAGCTGACGAGTCTGAAGGTGATCACGAAATATGACGAATCTTCTCATCGGACGCAAAGGCGAGCGGATCGTGTTCTTTTCTGATCGATGTCGCTGATAGACGCTATTCCTCGATCAACGACTGCAGAGATGGCAACACAGGTGGCATGGGCGTGCCTGCACGTCCATACAGATGCCGAGGGCTGCGGTAGTTTATCTAGTCATATTCGAAGTATGATCGCTGAAGAAGACTGAACTGTATATCCATAACGACAATGTCAATGTTGACCATCGGGTCCGAACGACTAGTACACCCCGCCGGGCGCTCTGGCGGTGTAAGTATTCACCGATCACCTGTCACTGACATGACCCATGGCATGAACGCTGAATGCTGTTTTGCGCCAGTACCACCACCAACCTGGAGATATCAAGGGACGCTAATTGAACTGACCCGCCAGCGTGTCGTGTCGAGCTGATGCATATAGAGCGGCGTTCGAGTTATTGAAGCCCTCAGACAAAGAACACATCGACCCGGATGGCGCTTCCAGCGACGGAAATCACCATCTTCGATGCGAGCGACCTTTTCCGTTCCAATCCTAAACTCCTGGAACCATCTTTTTAGGCAGCTGGCGGCGGAAGGAGTGGACCGTGGCCTAGAGACGACGTCGGCTTCGTCGTGATCAGCAGGTGTCCGGCCCAGTGATGTTTGTTTCCGACGACGATCGACGTACCTTTCGGATTGTGACAGCTACGAGCACCACCAGTATATCATGAGGGCGCCAGCAGGTCCATCAAGGTGTACCATGTCCAGTTTTCAGCTCCGACGGTCGCCTGGACAGACAGGCAATAGGTCCTTCTGGGCCTGAAGACTTCAGGAAACCATGCCATTGCGATTGATGTCTTAGGATCACGCACCGAGGATCTGCTCGTGATCTGACGGACGCGTGAGGACGACGACTACTATCTGTGGATGGGAATCGGTAAAGATGTACCTGTCATACCACCATAGGCTCACAGTGATTCCATATCGAAAACAAAGGCTCGGGAGTCACTCTACAAATTGGACTCAGTTGTTGTCATAGGTTTTATGAGATTCGAGCGAGCCGGTGGGCGGCCATTTATCAACTCAAAAATGTGAAATACCAGCATGGCGACATTAGTGAAACACTTGTTACCTCAATGTTACATTGTGCAGTCGTGACATATTTAAAATGTATAGTATTACCATCATTGCGGTCGACATACCAAGTAGTTGCCGTTCATGCTTTTTCAGACCGTCTGTTGATCGCAGCAAGAGCAGTAGTACTACGCACGTTCATTAGACTTCGATGCCACCCCCGACACAGACAACGGAAGCAATACTGAAACTACAAAGATACCGAGACCTAAATCAGAACAATCTCACGACAATTGTGTGAAAGTCTCAGCCATGTAGCACATAAAACGGGGAAGTGCCATCGTGCTCAGATCAGCCGCACTTTGGTCGCCATATACCGCCGCGTTATCATGTCACCAATCACCACCGAAGTACTCATCTTTGAAGCCAACGATGCATTCCGTCAGAATCAAGATCTTCCTATCCCAGCATTCAAACTTGCGTTGAAGGCAGATGGTGTGCATGCGTGAGTCAGATCTCATTAGATGCGTCTCATGAAGTCGAAGAGCTGACGGGCTGAACATTACCAGTCCACTGTATTACGGGAAGCAGGTTGAGGAACCATCTGCTTGTGGATATATCTTCCTCAGTGCGTTGCACCCTCTCTTCGTCGTCCCTGGTGACCTCATTCGATCTTCTGTAGACTGGGATAGCTATGAAGCGCACAAGGCGCTCATAGATGCGCCGACGTACCCAGACGTCATCGCGGGGCTCGAGCCGTGCTTCGCGAAAAATGGCAAGGTCGAAATGTACCACGTCCAGTTCTCAGGCCCGACGATCGGTCTCGGGATGCCCTTTACCGAGGTGGTCATCATGACGTTGAAGGCGCCTGAGAACGGTCCGGGGGTGGTCGAAATATTGACCAAGTTTTCGGAAGCGAGCGAGAAGAGGCTCGTCTTTGGACAAGCGCGCGAGGATGCGAACAAGTATATCGTTATCTGCGGGTGGGATTCAGTCGAGGTATGTCGATCTCGGGGAGTCTGGCTAGAAAATGATGCATCATCGTTTACGCAGGCGCATTTGGAGACGACTGTCAAACCGGAGGTGGTTCAAGCGCTCGTGAAGTTGCACTCCCTCGCCCACGAGAATCTCGTTATCACAAAGTTGGCGCAGTATCGATTGTGACGTTGCTACCAAACGTGTAGTGGAATGATAATGAGCCCGTCTGCTTGCGAGTTACATATCTGATTCAGAGAAGTGTAGTATTGTGGGACTCCGAAACAATGAACGGGAGAGGGAACGGGTCGGCATCTCCCGGATCCCGGCGCTGTTCAACATAAACCTTCACATCGTCCGCTAGGATTTCAGGATTAAGGTTCCCAACTTCTCATGTCCTTTTAGCACTTGAGGAACCCTACAAGTTGGCAACAGAGTGATGCTCGTCACTTGGTTACGATCGAAAGAGGACTTCCAAAGGAGGAGCCGGTCGCCCGCGCAGGAGCCAAACGCATCGCTCTCGCGGGCTATGTTCATAGCGTTCACGGTGAAGAACAACCCTGCCGTCTCTCGTCATTGAAAGCTCCTTACATCGTACAGGTTTCTAAGCAGCGTTGCGATGGACAACAAACCTGGACCGCTGTCCTTTGATCCTATCATCGGCGAGAACAGTCACGGGAATTACGTTGCTGCGGCATGTGAATCGATCCTGCATGTAGATATAAGGTGGGGTAGGGTGTGTCTGAGGTGTCTCGCAACTCTCCTAGCTCATCCACGCCATGACGTTCAACACCGAAGTTCTCATATTTGAGACTAGCGAGGCGTTTCGCGAAAACCAGGAGATTATCACCAACGCGCTCAAGCCAACGCTTCAAGCGGAAGGCGCGAACGCGTAAGTGAGGTCGAGGTTGAGGGTGGGGTCACAGGTCGTTTTGAGCACCGTCATAGACCTGGCTACTATGGCATCCAGATCGAAAACCCAAACACCGGCTACGTCATCATCCGTACGTCTACGGTCACAGAGTATTTTTCGACCGCACACTCACGCGTCGCCGTCACACGTCGTGTAGATTGGGACAGCTACGAGATACACCAGGCGTTCGGAAAACTCCCGTCTTTTCCGACGATCCACGCGGCATTTAGGCCGTCCGTCGGGGGTAAGATTGTCGTTTACGACGTCCAATTCTTGGGACAACCCCGTGCCCTCGAGCAACCCGTTACAGAGATTTACGTCTTGTCCTTGAAGGCGCCAGAGAATCGTAAACCCCTAGTCGATATCTTGACCAAGTTCACGGAAGCTAGCGGCACCATGTTCGCGTTCGGGCAGACGCGCCAAGACGAGAACAAGTATGTCATTCTCTGTGGGTGGCCAACAGTGGAGGTAAGTCAACTTGATCGTGGCGGCGAGACGATGGTAAAAACTGGAATTTACCGTTACAGGCGCACTGGGAGACTGCAAAGAAGCCAGAAGTCGCCGCAGCGCTGGACATGTTAAGCTCGCTTACTGACAAGGAACATCTTTATCACACCGGCCTGTCGAAGTACCGGCCGTAGGGTTACTTCGAGAAAGATCCGTGCCCCGGGCAAGCAGATATAGAACCTTTGTTCAGCATATATGTAAAGAGATACAGAGATACTAGTACAAGGCACTGGTTCGTTATTCATTGCATCAAGGCTCCTCGGGGTCTCCTCAAGGATTCAGCGATGCCGAGGAAGGTCTGCGAGAGCTGGACCTATAGCATGTAGATTCAGTCACCGATCGGTTGAATTACGAAAAGCTACGTACGCTGTCGATTGCTTCGTGGAACGATGAGGGCGCGCTCGAGAACGCGGATGAATGACTCTGTGCGTCGAGGGCGACGGCGACCATGCGCTCCATTCGGGTAGCGGTCCTTTTTGGACCGAATAGAATGGCATGTAACGTGAGGCCTTTCCTGTATGTATATATCGTGAGTTTGGTATCAGAAATGTAGTCGAACGTTATGCACCCTCTCTCTGCCGTGTTATAGAAGAGGTCTTGCACGACACTGTCGGAAACGGATCCAATGCCATCGGAAAGGAATATGATCACTGGGGGACGCGCATCGTCCCAGCCCATGGTTATAGCCGAACCAGCCGCGTACAGAGCCTTGTCGAAAAGGTTGCCCCCTTTCGGAACATGTGGGAGGAGAAGATTGAGAAGCTGCATCGGGGATCGCCACGTATCTTTAGCGCAGACAAATTCGGCGTGATCAGAATGTAAAATAATGGTGTTTGCATCCCGCTTATTTCCAGCGGCAGCTTGACGAGCAGTCCAGAAGCTGTACAGTGCAGAATAGACAGCTCCGAGGCGGTCGTTTCTGTATGGACGTATTTTCTCGTATACTGGTGAGTTCTCAAGCGGTGTTCTGTCGTCGTTGATCATTGACTTCGATCTATGGGAGTTCGAAAGTAAGATGTGTCTTGACCGCAAAATAAAAGGCACCGACCTGTCGATCAAGAAGATGCTATCGTAACTAACAGTTAGCCTGTCTTCTGCAACGCTTGTTTGCGGATACACACATGTGAAATGGTTGCTGTACAGACGCTGGGTTCTTGCACAAGAATTGATGTCCATCATTCGAGATGTAACCTTCCTTGGGCGGAGCACCACTTGCAGTCAACGGCACATGGAAAATTGGCAGAACACAATATGAGGGAGGTTTCCCTTTTGACGCAGCATGCTCTGATCCTGTAGTACCAAAAAATCATGAAAGAGAAAAGATGCGACGCATTGGGGCTTACCGGGGCACATAGAATCACTTAGGAGATACGGGAAAGTGAAACGTCAACGAGAACCATACCATAGTGCAATGTGACTCACCACTTTGCAAAGCTCGTTTGCTCTTCCCGCGAGTACGGATCTCTGAACCCTGAAACACATTAAAGCATCAAGGCGCCTGAGTGTCAGAAATCGACTTACCACTGCGCTTCCAAAACAAGCTGTGCGTCAAGAAGTCCTTTGGACGGTCAGGTTCTGGCCGCATCTTGACTGCGATATGCTGAACCTCGCTGTTTCCTCTGCAGTCAGCAGATGTTTTGCCTCTGCAGTAGTCGATGTGAACGTGTCTGCCGAGAGCTTGGCACACCAGATTGCACATCATCGGTGCGCCTTCGTCGTTGGTCGAGAACCGTCGTCCTTCGACTTCGAGACCTTCTTCGTCAGAGCTGTCGATGGCCCACCGCACGTTTGACATGGAACCATGTCGAGTTTCATGCTCTTGCTGCGAGTGTCCTATTTATTTAAACGACGAAATCAACTCCCGCAGTGCAAGCCGATGGGGTGCGATCATACCCAGTGGAAGAGTACAGTAGTATTGGCAGCTCGTGCATCTGTTCGCACGTTAGCTCTGGAGACGCGATTGTCTGGCGGCTGACCTTGCTTCGCAATAATGGACGACGTCCAGATCCAAGCTATGATCATGCGAACCTTCATGTTGTAACTGGCCCGAAGGAATGATTTTGACGCATTTGAGCCGTTTCGCAACTATGTATTATCAATAACCAGCCAATTCTGTACTTGCAAGAATTCACCTTGCGAATACTATCGGATGCGTTCAGTGCTTCAACCTGCGCCAAGGGAAGCGACAACGTACCTTGGTGTACTGAAAGCATTCATGCATCCCTTTAAATGTTTCTTCGATCGATTCTGGGGCCGTTTCGATTTCACACACACCAGGAGCAGTACACCGCTGAGGACAAGTATGCGGTTTCCTAAGGAAGGTCTTTGCTCTGCAGCTGTGAACAAACCGCGAACCACGCACCCACAAAGATGGATAGCGCCTTCTTCCAGCGCGTGTAAATGGTTGGTGCTTAAGCAGAGGCGCTTGCAAAGTTGGCAAGGTATAGGGCAATACTGTGCATCACACATGTGGCGTTCATGCTCAACGTCACTGACGACAAAGACGATCAGACGGGTCGCGACTAATAGCTGTGGCGTTATAACCACTCACACAGATATCCCACACCTCCCTTTACACATGAACCATCCATCCACGGAGGTCAACGAATTGAGATCGCATGGCTTAAAATACGAGACATATGAGCGTATGAGAAAGCAAAGTGAACTAAAATCTCACCTCGCCACAAGCGTGCGTAATTGCTGCACATTGGTGATCATCGTCTTCGTGGTCCGAGACCTTGAAGACATCAGTAACAGTAAAGCCAGCCCAATGACAGCCATACTTTAGCACATCCCTGGAGACATCCGTTTTTGCCCCGCAGCTTGCACGGCGCACCACATAGATGAACGTCGACCGAACATCTGAACGTCAATCATGAGCAAATTGCCACGTATTCGGTAACAAGTCCGCTTACATATGTTTTCCAGAATGCCCAGCTCTACGAAACAGTGGTGAGTAATTTCGCAGTTAAAATTCAAATGTACGTACGTCATTGAGCATCCCTTGCTCTCGCCATCAGCAGGCTGGCCAGCTTCCGCACAGAACTCGCAAGACTGCGTGCAGACGTGCGTTGTTTGACAGTCGTGCAGGCCATCGTGGAACCGGTTCTGAATACAGAACAGTTGACAAGACTCGCACTGCATCAGACATAGTTGCACGCTGCTCTTCAAATCGATCACAGCGCTCTCAAGTGTCCGCTGTAGTTCCATGACGCTTTCGTGACCGGCCTGGAAACGTGTCAGGTTTGACTTAACCCACGC
Source organism: Strobilomyces echinocephalus (assembly GCA_038090115.1). Taxonomy (NCBI): domain Eukaryota; kingdom Fungi; phylum Basidiomycota; class Agaricomycetes; order Boletales; family Boletaceae; genus Strobilomyces; species Strobilomyces echinocephalus. Next base: position 8,253 of record JBBPMC010000858.1, read on the forward strand.
GCGTACGTGTTCAATACGCATTTCCACCAGATCTTCCAGGTACTGAGCGAGCTCTTCTACCCACTGAGCATCGGGGAGTAGCTGGCGGTAATGAAACCCATCCCAGTCCGTGACGAGTTTTGTGAACGCATCTTCACAGTTTAGGATTTCGGGATGCTCGATGTTGGCTACGAAAAAGCGAGCATAGCTATCCGGGGAATCAATTGGTACGTCCGTGTCTATGTTCTAGGGGGAAGCATGTTGGTTGTCCTGACGGTTCGTAGAACGTCTTGGATCTTACCTTCAAGAGCTCGATTTGAGGCTCAACATCGTGCATACCGAAAGCTAACGCAGTGGGTAAGACGGTGAGTAAGAGCTGTGCACGATGTGACGCCATGGTTTCTAAACAATAATCAGCAACTAAGCCAAACAGAACGGAGTGGCCGAACGAGTAAGCGTTCCCCAATCGTTTGCCTAGGAAACATTAGCATCTTGCGTGCTCTGATCTAGCGGTAACGAGAATCACCCTGAGCTTCGCCATCAGCGTCTTCATCAGGTGCAAGAACTCTCCTGCTGCCTTGTGAGTCACGTCTTGTTGATCGAGCCGTCTCTTCAACGTCGGGAATAACTTGTAAAATTCCTTCGATTCGATGACGGGCCTGTCGTATCAGCGTAATCGTGTCGCCTAACGAGGTACGGACACAAATCTTACCATGGAATGATGTTGAGCTTGCCGCCATGCAGACGAGATATGAAATTAGCATCTTGCTCCTCTTCGACTATCTGCTGGAACTTGAGCGAGAACCTTGGAGAAGTCAACGTCGCTATGTGTAGCAAAATAATTCTCTCCGTGGGCTTACTCTCGTGCGATTTCTGCCTTGTCAGAGTCGACGACATCCTTGATAATAATCACCAACGTAGATTGGAAAAGCGCGGGATTCGCGACAGGGTCCAGAACGGTCGAACTCGACTGGAAAGACTGGAAGAGACCAGTGATATCTCGACTGAGAGCAAAATTGTTCCGGAAAAGGACCTGAGAAATCGAGGGTAAGACCACTCCTGTCGCGGATAGAGACGAACTCACCAAATTCGAGATAGCCGTGTTGAACAGGACGAGAAGCGTGTCTTCCTGGGCCGAGCGCTCTATGCTGTGCACGCCTGCAAAGGCGTTTTCAGTACAGTCGCCGAAGACACGTTGCAAGCTGTTTACCTTCGAAATCGAGTGCAACGATCAAGGCCTCTTTAGTTGGAGTCACGGACATCCAGACGCCCTCCGTAGTCCGCATTGCCGATCCAGCGAACGATGTATCGACGAGATGATTCAGAGCAAAGCTCTTCCCAACGGATTGTTCCCCCATCGACGACACGACCCGAACAGGCTGTTTAAAAAGGTAGTATCAATCTATGAGGGAATCGAGTACGAGCAAGGGTCGCACCTTGTCTGCCATGTAAGACTGGAAGATGGATTCATACCACCCAAACGATATCGAATTCACGATGGTGTTGATCTCGGCCCCAAGCAGCGACTTTTCGACTTCGATCGAGTAAACGCCATCCTTGAGCGGAACGAAGCGATTGTCCCTGGCGAGTGCCAGATGGATGGGGATGAGGCAAAGGATGTCGACGACCCATTCCCCAATCTTGAACGTCGATACGTCGTCCCATGCGGCACCGGGGGAAAAATCGGTTATGAAGTTGTCGAACCTCGCTGCGGAGATGTTCAGCGTGCTAAGCTTGTCCCCAGTCGGTTTCTTCGACGTCCTTTCAAATGTTGCAATCATATCAGTACAGTGCGGCCGATAACGATCATGGTCTCGGTCTGTGACAAAGAGAATTGAATGACGACGACGGTCGCTGGATAAGATTGTAGCGCGCTGGACCGCCGGAAGGACCGGAAAGCGGGTCCATACGTCTGCGTGACATTCTATGAGGCAGTTATGCGCCGTGGAATGAGTGTCCCTCGACAAAGCACCGCGGCTGTTCTTTTCCCTGAACATGAACTCGGTGATTTTCCGCGTGATGTCGAGCGCTAGGGAGCTGCAAATGCGAGCGGATAGGTCCAGCTTCAAAAGATAGATAGAGCTCCTGCGGACGAGCGAGGTGATGACCATGTTACTCTCGCATGCCCAATCCGCGATAGGAAGTGGGACGCCTTCTGTGGACCCGAACGTATTCCAATGGTAAGCAGTTGCGCTAGGAGAGTCGCCGGCCGAGGTAACGCTGATGAAACATGATCCATCCGGAGAAGAATAGACATTGATCGGGACATGATGAAGATCCAGTGAAGCGGGCCTGAGTCGTCATCAAGACCATGACATGAGTTCAAATTCGCACACGCACCGGAATTGCATCGTGGTGAGTGAGAACACACGGGCAATAGCCTGGGAGTCGACAAGCAGCAGTTCCTCACTTCCGCAGGCAAAACATGCCTTCTTGATCGTCGTCCCTTCACTATACCACGGATTCAGGTTGATGGCGCTACCCGATGCGGTAAACCCTCGGCTATCATCGTGAACAAAGATGTTTAGCTGCAACTAAGGGGCGGTCAATGTCGACATGACATAAAGATCTTTCAATGGTATACCTTGTCGCAAGATATCAGAGCAAGCATAGCCTGCGATTCGTCAAAGGCTAACAAGAAATCGCTCCCGATCTTATCCCGGTGCAGTATCTTCCCACGTTCGCGTCCAATAGAGTTCTCGATACTGTTGAGGTGATCCAAGTGAAGATGAAGGTTGGTGTTACGGTCAACCAATACAAGGAGTAATCTGTCCCCTTCTAGAAGTTGAGTATGCCTGAAAATCTGTCAACTAGCGTGCAAAAAAAAAATCAAAAAATCAATCTCACGAAACCGAGAACCCCAATAGCAGCTGAAAGGAGTACGACTCCGTGAAACGTGGATTCGGAACCTTGGCTGAATCGAGCTGGAGCTCGTGCTGATCTTGTGTCGTCAAGTGCATGAGGTGTATGGTGAATTTCAACAAAGGTTCCTTCAGCAATTCCCGCTCCCCAGTGATCGTGAAGCTCTGCGGAACTGGAACTCGTTATTAGGTCTGGATAGCTGCTAGGCCATGGCACTATGCATACGTTTGCCAAGGTGGTAACTGAAGTCCCTACATGCTAAGACAGACTTGAGACGTAAAGTAGGACTTGGATACGATTATTAATCGAAGGGCACAGGTCAGATCGAAAAAGGCTTACAGCGAGTCGCATGACTGTGAGAGCGAATTCACTTTCTGGATCAGTGAACGGCTAGATTCACGAATTTCCTCTTCGCTACGGCGATCTGCATCGAGCTTCAGCTGTTTCTTGGTATCCTCTAGTTGTATACGACGAGCAGAACTAAGGAGGGTCCGACAAAGCTTGTCCACGACGCCCCCCAGGTATTTTTGTGCCTGGTCCTTCGCAAGCTTTATCATGTCCTGCAACAACGGCATCGTAGACGAGAGGCCCTCGAGGTCAGCGATAAAATCTGGATCGGTGATAAGAGAAGGTTCGTTGCTACCCTCCTTGACCATCTTTTCGGCGCTTAGTTTCTCGGCTGCCGTTGGCTTGGGTGTTTCGTTGGTTGGCATCGCAATCTCGTGGAGGATGGTGGCCACGGTAGTAAGCAATTGCCGCCTGTTATCATTGGACTCGGAAACTGAGCGGACTAGGGTCGTTCGTTGAGCTTCGGTCATTTTGATGAGGATGCGTGAGAAATAGAGGACGATGAGAATCTTTTCCTTCGATTTGCGGAAGTTTTCATTAATGATACTCTTGCAGTTGGCTCGCCGAAGCTCATCTGTGAAATTCTCCGAAATACGCGGGTGGATCGTTGTTAGGTTGAAATAGGATTCTGGAAACCGACATCGATACTAAACTGGATCACCGACGGAAAGGCTTACCATTGAGTTTCGCTTCCTCATCAGAAGTGAGACTCGGGACGGAGGTGAAGGAGCGGCTACGATCAAGCACGCTAAATGCTTATTCGTCAATAAGGCACTGGAGAGTGAGGAAGGGAACACACGGATAGCTAGCAAATACAGCATTGACGACCGCGAACCGTATGCATGATTCAGTCTGGGTTCCGGCTTCGTTCAGCAGGGACTGAGCCTTCTCTTGTTGAGCTTCCACTTCCTTCGAACGTGTGGACCCAATGGCATTAACGTCCTTTAGCCAGATACTACATTCATCCGGGAAACGCTTATTGAGCGCCAATTGGACGAGATTCTTGAGCGATTTGGCACTGATCGTCTCTGGTATTTCCAGACGCTCCTTCAGCCTGTTAGTAGTCAGAGAAAGGCGAAGACATGTCCAAATTGAAACGCATACAAAGTATCTTGTAGCAAGAACGTTTTAATCTTGAACGAGGTCAGGGTTTTGACAGAACGCTCGACTGGCACATATTGTGTCGTCATAAATCCTTGTCTCGTTTCGCCAAACAATAGGCGTGGTCTGAAGTGCTCCGGATCCAGACTACACTCCGGGTGAAGTTCGGCGAGGACGAGTTCTTCGGAAGTGCACTGACAGGTGGGATGACACATTAACATACGGATAGTAAAATTGAACATCGACATGCCTTGAAGCCTTGACGTACGGAGACACCTTCCTCCTGCTCCTTGCTTTTCGCGACCTCGAAAGTGAATAGTCGATCGGTGTCATCTTCATCTGATTCAGAGAGCTGGTCGTCGCTGACCACATTGCTCCAGATCATCGATTTTGCATGGGCCTCGGAAATCAACGCAGTGACCTGATCACAAATCTTCGTCAGATATCTAGAAGTTTGAGCGTCAACACCGTCGATCCCACGAGTCACGTTCCGAGGGATCTCACCGCATGAAGGTGACGCGATTTCTCCGGACAGGTGAGGAAGTGTCGTCATTCCACGTTGTCTCTTCTGGCCAGTAGATGACATAGATTCTTCCGGCGGAGTCGACGGTCTCCAGAAGCCGGCAGATGTATAAGCCAGAACGGAGAGCCGGCTTCGCAGATTTTTCTTCCAGGGGATCAAGCAACTTGGTCGCGCTGTCGTCGCGTCAGTAACAGTGACCAGATTCCGAGCTGGACAACGACATACATAACCTCATCAATGACCCCTACGGAAGTCAAAAAGCGAACGAGCTCGTCTTTGCTACCATAGATGCCGATAGGTTTGATCAGGAACTTGTCGAGAACCTTGAAATCGACCTTGGTCAATGACGTATAAGCGCCTGGAGATATTCCGTTCAGGAAGCGTTTGAGTGAATCTTGAGCGATAATTATCTTATCAACTTTACGCGTGTCAGTGCTGAGCTGGGATGCTGTACATGACACGATCATACCCAGGCCGCTGGTGCCACGATCAGTGATCAAGTCGAGGATACGATACATTCCCGGGATAGAGGAACAAAGATCCTCGTCAGGATGACATTGTTCCGTGGCTTCGACCTATCAGTCATCACCCGTGAGCCCTCAGTGCACTACCAGAGTGGTAGTGCTCACTTCTCCCAGTCCCAGATTCTCTTGTTCTCTGTCGAGATCCATGGACTTGGTGGTGTCGGTTTCCTCATCTTCGGCCTCATCGCCGAGATCAATCTGTAAGTATGGCGAATCTGAAAACACTGAGTGCAAGTCATCTGGAACAGAAGATGCATCCAGATGACTTGTTTCGTCCATACGCTCCTTCAGAGAGATGTCGCCTCTAACAGACGACCAGTCAGCGTCAACATCCGAATTGTCCACTTCCAGAACAATGAACATGCTTGTGAATGCGTGCGGATCGAGCCTAGAGAATGGGGAGCGATGTAGGTGGCGAAGCTCCAAGGGGAGATAAAACCAAATATTATGTACGCCGCAGGGGCATCTGTGGGTCCGTGTTGGTCCATGCTACGACATGACCCCCAAATGCCAATAAAGTGCCGCACAGCTCCCGCGCATGTGCATGAACGCAAAGTTGCTCCAAGTTTAGCCAGGTTACATGTCTACAACTGGACACCGGCCGGCGGACGTTATATAGATGATAACAAACCTTGATAGCATGAGAATCTGGGATCATGGCGCACAGCTTCTCCGACAGACACGGTTTCAATGATGAAAGTCTTGGCACGGTTGACTCGAGTCTAGGACTCACAGAGTCGCTATCTGCACGAATACTTCGATAAAAAGGACAGATGATAAGTCGTCGCCTGTTGGGTCCCGCTAATGAGTGGGGAGTCGGCGCGGCTTGCTAATACTGAAAATCATTGGGACGGTACTAGGGTTGATCCGAAATGCAATGCCACTTACCTCAGGCCTGCCTCCACATTGCTTCGAAGCCATGGCAGCAAGAACTTGAACTTGGACGGCGGACGCGACGGTGATCCTTTGATTCCTTTCGAATTTGGAGTCGTCACTTTGGGTAAAATTATCCGTGGAACGTTTTCCCACGCTGAACGTGAGACTGAGTACATTTGGCTCGTGCGAGAACAAGGAGCCGTTCTCGCACTCCACCTCGTCGCTCGTCCTCCCTGCAACGCTCGTCCTCGCCCGTTTCAGCGCACCCACCCACCACTCCTCCATTGATCATTCCGGCTCCTCGCAGCTCACTAGCACTCCTGGGTCTGGAGCGCGAGCCCGCCTGCCGGGCACACGCACCTGCGAGGTTTCCCACCCGCCCTCGCAGCTCACGCCCTACCCGGCAGGTCAGGCTCCGTTCCGGGCCGAAGAGCGCGAAGCGCTCTTGCCCGCCCCCAGTGAACCTTCCCGTCCATCCTCTCGATCCATCCTCTCTGTCCATCCTCCCTCTCCTCTCCAAAGCTACCAAAGTTCCTCGGCGAGTCCATCAATGTCTCAGCCGCCGTCAGTTACCCTCACGCTCGAGCATCTAGTCACGGAGATTTGTGTGTTTGTCTCTGAAGGCACCAGAGAAACCCTTTGTCGATCTTCTGACCAAATTCTCGGAAGCGAGCGGTAACATGTTCGTGTTCAGACAGACACACCAAGACGGGAACAAGTGTGTCATTCTTGGTGGGGACCAGCGGTGGAGGCACGTTAGCATCATTACGGTAGCGAGGCGATGGTAAAACAAGTATTTACCGCAGTGACAGGTGCGTTGGGAGACTACAAAGAAATATGTACTCGCCGGCTGCAGCATTGTTAGGCTCGCTTAGTAGTGACAAGGATGCGTGTAATGACAAATTACAGAGATACATCGAAGAAATAATCGCCCTGCGAAGCAATTCACTGCATCAACGCTCCTCGGGGCTTCCTCAAGGATTCAGCGATGCCGAGGAAGGTCTTTGAGAGCTGAACCTGTGAACGTAGATTCAATCAATGATCGATTGAATTATGAGGGGCTACATACGCTGTCGATTGCTTCGTGGAACGATGAGGGTGCGCTCCTCAGTGCGGGGGTCTTGCCTTGCGCGTCCAGTGCGACAGTGACCATGTGCCTCATCCGCTCAGAAGTCGTTCTCGGACCAAATAAGATAGCGTGCAATGAAAGTCCT
>JBBPMC010000859.1:0-15667 GCA_038090115.1 Strobilomyces echinocephalus
CGTGTCCGAATTCGAGTCAAAAGGGAGAGGCTTGCTGGTACTTGGGATGCGCAGGGCCATGGTTCCTACGCTGGTCATTGTGATCGATTGTCACTGGCGAGATATTCACTCACCATTCGTGTAGCAAGGAGTCCCACTCCGTGATGGGTCAAGTTGCGGTGGCAAATAGAGCTGCCCGCTTCAACCCCATATGCCAATGCTTCGTGAGAATGCGCCACTAGTAGGCTACTAATGGCACAGTACACAGCCCGAATCGAACCTTTGTTGACAGCGACTAATGATACAAGTCTAGACTCGTCCGTGATCTACAGGACGACCGTCGAGAAAGTCTATACGGAAATTCAGACTAGCTGATCGACAGCTCATAGAGACCGCCGATCCATGAGTGCAGGCTCAGGTACTGCAATCAGGCTCTCCCAATATATCTTCGTGAGGCCGCTTAGAGGGCGGAGCCTCGGTGGACCTTCCGTCAACCTGTCGAGCACCGAGCTGGACGAGAAAGAATCCGGGCGTGGTGGAGCCCCGAACCCGAGGGACGATTGCAAGGAGTAGCGTTCCAACCGTGCTTTGGCGGGTATGGAAAGGTGCTCTGACATCATTCAACATCGATTCACGTCATGAACGGAGGTGCTACAACAAAGCCCACGTCAGCGGGCGAACTTCCGATCACCAGGGAACTTACGGTAGCGATAGTTTGGATGTTTTCGAGCACCCAAGGCGGCGGTAGATGGACCAAAATGCCTGGCGGTAAAAACATTCCGCCCCCTCGTGCCAGCTAAAGAAAAAGAAAATGACGAGTGCACAAAGAACGTAGAACCATCTTGTTCCCTCCAGTGACATTGCGATCATACGGTCGTTTTCCAAGTCAATCGCCGGGATTTTTGGAATGAGAGAGAAGCCTGAGTGCTCCGAGGCCCATGACTCGTATGGGTGGACACCAGGTAGAGCATCTATGACGATAATGTAAATGCTCAGCGGAACAGTGAAGATGATTTCCATAGTGCAGAGTGCCATGAGGCGCCAATATCGTCCAGCACTAATAAAGAATCCAGCATGGAGCATTCCTTTTAATCGCTCCTTTTGCTGGAACGCCATGCGAAACGTGAGTACTGGTAACTCACAGCTATTAGATCGTGAAGATTCAAGGACCGTATATGCTGACCTGCGTAAACGAGACTGATTAAACCGATGGCAAGGGGCCACATGCTTTTCAAGAAGTAAATAGGAATGCTATTGTCCACAGCAAAATAGCAACCAATCTGTTCGACAATAAGGAAGCGGTTGGTTTGGATAACATACTCTGTTGGTTATATGAGATCCCTCGCTTCATTATTTAGATAGAGGTGCTCACCAGACGCCATCATGAGACACGGAAACCCGATTCCAATCAACACATCAATCATGACTGCGCGTCTCCTCTGATTGGGGGGTTTAGGCACTATTCTTTGCATACACTCGGGAAATAAATATACCTCTTTCTTCGTAAAGGAGATCGCCTGCAATTTTGTCAGGTAGTAAAGACGGCGCACGATGCAGAGCGATGATGCGGGAATCCCAACATTAGCTCCAATAAGATAATGAGCGGCTAAATGACATTTAACCCAAATCTTCCCAAAGACAATGCTCTCACTTATGTCGCACCACACTGGTGCCGAGTTTACGACGTTATGGTTCCATACGATAGAGTTGGCGAACAAAATGAGGCACCCAAGACTCGTCCAGAGCATATACATGCAAGCCCCTGGCATATGCCATGCTATACAACACCGGTCAATGATATCTTCGAGGCTTGACATTGATACCTATGACATACAATGTATGTGCCAGGGCAACGGATAACCCACTAGGAGGAAACCTAGGAAAGCAAACACGGAAAAGAGTGAGTTTGGAGGGATCGACATGGAATTTGGTCTTGATGCTTACAGGGAAACGCATCTTATGCATGAGATGATCAAGGGCCATAACCAACGGATTCTTGTTCCCTATTTAAAACTGATTTGAGGAAGTCGTTGTGGGTTGAAGTAACGTTGCCTCATGCCAAGTGACCCAGGGAAACCTGCCACTGCGCCTGACACTGCTCGGATAACACAAATGTTCAGAATATCCCCCTGGAGCTTCTTATACTAACCGCGGGTGGTCTGAGCAAAGTAACAAAAAATCATAATGACCACCGCAGGGATCGAACCTGCAATCTCCTGATTCGTAGTCAGACGCGATGCCATTTCGCCAGGCGGCCATTGTCAACATGACCAATAATGTCAAAATGCGAACGTGCGAGCAGTGGGGACGTCAGACTGAATCCACATGAAACTTCGCGGGGCAGTTCTTTTACTTCATTCTCATTCCAGAGCTTGGTTTCAGTCTGATGCGCATTTAGCTCTCCGAACTTGACCTTCGTTGTATTACCGTTCGCCCAGTTTTCAGCCCTGCTAATTGTTCTCCTGACTCGGACGTGTTCAAATTGAGGAGCTTCTTTGCCTTGCTCGTTACCGTTTGGATGCTGGCCGGCGCCATCACTCCTCGACCCCGGCCTCCTGCCAGGACACGCCGCGCATCTTCACAAGTCAAATCATCACCCCCGCCTCCATACCATCCATCACTCCCCGACGACGCAACCACGTCGAGTGAGCATGGGAGACTCTCTGCTGAAACCCTTCAGGATGACTGGCCTTTCCCCTTCTCCACGCAATCAGACCAGTGGAATGAACGATCGAGAGAAGAGTTGACCGATCTCCTCCACAAGGCAGACGAACTCATCAAAGGTCGGGAACTGGGTGGGTACTTGGGCCCTCCCGAAGTCCGACCCCTCTGACTCGTGATTCTTGTGCAGAGCTCAACGTGACGAGTGCCGTCTGCAAGAGCTTGTTTGAGAACAATCGAGAGCTGAAGACCAGACACCAGGCGTTATTGGCGCGCTTGCCACCTTCCCCAGCGTCGTCACCGTCCTCGGGGTCTTCGTCTCCTTCGCCCATGTCGTCAGACTCTCACCTATCCCAGTCGCCACACTATTATAGTGACGACTCGCAGACCACCAGCGCATTCATTCCGCGTCCTCGACCACACTACCGTCGGGTGTCTGTCTCGCCTGCAGACCTGGCCCTCTTGTCGGACCAAAATGCTGAGCTCCTCGCTAAACTCGAAAAGCTCGAAACAGAATCCATTCAAGCCGATCTAGCTGGTCGAAAGAAACTTCGCAGTCTGGAGAAAGAGATTCAGGGACTTCGAGATGAGCTCGACAAGACACGCGCCAAAAGCGATGAGCTCGAGAAGAAGGCCAGGGTATTCAGCGAGCGTGCGGCTCTGAGGGACGAGGAGGCAGAGAGAAGGAAACAAGAAAGGGAACAGAGACTCCGCGCGCTGCGAAGCAAGGCAGACAGTGGAGAGGAAAATGAAATACGGGACTTCGCACCAGGCGGTGCACTCTCCTCCAAGTTTGCCCCCAGACGTAGGCACATCTCGGATGCCATCGCCAGACCACAGCGTGCCGACAGCGACGCCAACGAACGAACTGGAGGGTTGTCCTGGCATTCTGGGCGGTCTACCTCCCTATCACACCATTTCCGACTCCCGTCGTCGACTCAGTCACCAGTAACTCCCAATCAGGAATATGCACTCGTGTCCCAGCTGCTATTCAAGATACGAGAACTCGAGGAGACTAATGCTCAGATCACCGAACAACAAGCGCGAACTGTTGCTCAGTTACAGAACGTACAGAAAGACGCAACAAGCCTACGCCTTGTGTACGAGAGCCTAGGGGACGGCGCAAGCGTGGAGTGGGCTGCTGAGGAAAGCGAAGGGAGCCCAGACGCTAGAAATGATGACGAAAACGAAACCATTCGATTTGCCAGCTTACGTCGCTCTCTTTCCGCCGATAGCTCAATCGACTTCGCCGATGGTATTGAAGCAGTCCTGCAGAGTAGCTTGAAGCACTCTGTTTTTCCAGATCATGTACCCATCGTTTCCCACCTCAAGGTGCGGCGCTCGGTTGTCGGTCTTTTCGATTCACCCCGAGATGAAGTCGCATCTCCACTTTCACCGGTCTCTGAAACTGCAGCGTCAGTGTTGGAGATGATGATTCCCGGTTTACCGCCAGTCCCGTTTGTTCCTGAGCCGAGCAACACATCTAGTGCTGTTCCGTCCCGCTCCCCGTCACCTGCACTCTCAAGTTTACCGGGGACCATGTCTTCTCCGAACGAGGACGTTTTCCGCCGTCCCACCCTTGATAGTGAACTTGGAGCTGCGTTCAGTGGAAGCTGGAATAGTCAATCGAGACACGACGACAGCTTTGACAATCATCATTTCCGAACCTCGAGCATTGTCAGCTTGGCATCTGTCGCTCCTCGTCCTGAAAGCGACAGCAGCATAGTGTCTATGTCCAGTGTCCCAACGAAGCCGGAATCACTGCGATCTGCCGATGTATTTACCCCGGCCACGTCACTTGCTCGAAGAAGCTCCGCATTCCAACCTGGATCTTGGAATGCTCAACACCACAACAGAAGTGACCCCGATATCAAACCAGCTTCGCCTGCGGAGAGGCGGCGCCAAAAGTCTCAAACGATACGGATGCGGGCGGCTCACTGGAAAGAAGGGCGATTCGGTGGGACACTCGTTCCGGTCGACACACGCAGCAGCTTGGACATGAGTCGGCCATCAACACCCGTCCCTGAGCGACTCGCGAGCGCTTTCGACGCCGTCGTGGACACGGTGAGTCGGACCAAGAGCGAAATCTCCCTGACTTTGGATTGGCAAGACGAAAAGCGACGTCCTGCGGTTGCCAAGGTGGCGACGGCCTCTCCGGCTGCACCGCGACAGCGGGGTATCGTCGCCCTCGTGCTGGAGATCTGGCTCTGGCTGCAGTTTGCAATCATTGTCGTCGTCTTTGTGTGGGCGATGGCCAGGCGAGGGCCAAAGGTCGTGCTCGAAGAAGCGGGTCGGAGGAAGACGGGCTCCTTGATACGGTAATGCATCGAAGGTGACCTCCGTTTCGGTGCGGACGTCCGCTTTCTTTTGTATGTTCTCTGCACGCGTGCTTTTTTAATACTTGGACGGAGGATATTCTAGGGTATACTAATGTTGTAGTACCGATCTGCACACTGATCTACTGAATTGTGTTATTCGTGTCCTTGTCTTCACCTATCACGTGCTACAGATTCAGAATTAATCGCTCTTCTTTGAACGCATACGCTCCTGGCATGGTTTCCTCGCCGTCAGGATCGTCCCCGGCGTCCAGTAACTCCCTTGCACCAACGAGAAAGAAAAGACAGGCTGAGGCTGAATCATCAGATAGTTCCGACGGCCCCGACACCGCGGACGCAAGCAGCGCTGACGAAAAGGACTCGGAGGCGGATACGTTGCAGCCCCTACCCTCGACAGAGACCACCGTGCTCTCGCACGCTGAACGGAGGCGACAAAAAAAGAAGCAAAAACGAGAGCTCGCAGCCGCGTCCATCGCGTCCCCGCGCAAAAAACGCAAGCTCGACGATGGCACGGCGTCCAACGACGCCAAACCGACCACCAAGACCAAGACGAGGGCCAGAGCTACGGCTGCCGCCGACGAGCCTGGCGGACGCTCGAAACGTCAAAACTCGATATGGGTCGGCAACCTGTCTTTTCGGACGACGCAGGACGCGCTACGGACGTTCTTTGACGGCGTCGGGACGATCACGCGGATTCATATGCCGATGCGACGCGGGAAAGAGGTGCAGAGCGAGAACATGGGGTGAGCGTTTCTTCCCGTACTCTGCCTGGGGAGCGCATGGACGGCGTCGTGTGACCCACGCAACACTAGGTTCGCATACGTCGATTTCGATACGTCGGATGCAAAAGTGATCGCGATCACTCTGTCAGAGGGTCAGCTCGACGGTCGGAACCTGCTTATCAAAGACGGTACGTCTATACTCTCGGTGGGCATTCGACGAACGACGCTCAACGGACACAGGGGGCGACTTTACTGGACGACCCGCCAAAACCACAGCAGAATATTCCGAAGTGGCAGATGGGCGCGGGGACGACAGGGAGGGTGCGAGGGAACAAGGTCAAGGCTCCTCCAAGATGGCGAAAAAAATACTACGTGTGCAGAAACAACCGCCCGCACCAACGCTCTTTCTGGGTAACCTCGGGTTCGAGACGACGGAGGAGTCGATTCGGGAGTTGTTCGAAATGCATCGGTATCGGAAAAAGGACAAGGGAGAAGGTGTGGAGTCCAAGGAGGATGAAGCGGACCAGGACGGAGGAAAGTCGAAAGACGTGTGGATACGAAAGATCCGTATGGGCACGTTCGAGGACAGTGGTAACTGCAAAGGGTCAGTAGTTCGTCTCGCGTTCTTTCCTCGCGGACGCTGGCTGACGCGAATGACTTCGTTTGGCGTGACGTCTATGCTTTTCCGTGCCTGTATGCTGCGTTTTGGATGCGAAACCAGATGGGCGTTCGTCGACTTTACGAGCATTGCGCATGCTACCGAGGCGCTCGTCAATCCCCGAAACCATCGCTTGAACGGACGTGACCTCGTGGTCGAGTATGCCTCCCCTGACGCCGTCCGACGGGGTGGTGGTGGACCTCAACATCTAAAAGGTGATCTGGATCAGAAAAGCAAGGGCGGAAGTGGAAAGGTCCAACGAAACGAATCTACAACTTATGCCCCACGCGCCGAGCCACGGCGAGTACAGCATACCAAACCAGAGAGCGTGGAGGTACCGGTGCCTCGATCACGGCGACCTGAACGTGCTGGTCACGATCGGTCCCACACGCGACGCTACAAACCAGGTGCTGCCCTCGCCCACGCACAACGTGAATCTGCGGCCATTTTACCTAGTCAGGGCGAAAAGATCGTGTTTTAGGACGGAGGTGACAAAGACATGTAGGAATGTTCGTGAATATGTCTCCAATGGTTCACATGTATCTACAATTTCGTACACACACCCGGGCCGTTCCAGCAGGCCTTTGCTTCGATTTTGACACGAAAGTCAAGGTTCCTCCTCTTCCTCCTCTTCCTCCTCCTCCTCTTCATCGTCGTCGTCGTCGTCGGCATCGGCATCGGCATCGACCATGCCAACTTCGAACTCGCAGCATACGTCCCATCGAGAGGCCTGTGCAGCAGCAGAGACATACTTGACGAAGTGCAGCACGCCTTCGTCCCGGAGCACGAGGAGCAAACAGTTGAAGTGCGGCTGCCATGTCAACAGAGTGTCGTCCTCGTCCTCATCCTCACTGGAAATGTCCTCGTCGACAACATTCGAAGCGGACGCGGCACTCGACTCGTGTTTTTCTTTTGCCTGCGATTGCTTACTCGACCCAGAACGGTACACCGCAGGGTCGTCTTCCTCGTCGTGTGGAGCCATGTAACACTACCGAGGACCAAGGACGTTAAGCACGCGCCGAGAGCTCAAGGGACGACAGAACGTACCTCCCACCCACCCCACAATCCAGCTTGCCATCCAGTCGGCCGGTCCTCGTCCTCTTCCTCCTCGCTCACTTTTGCCTTGGCCTTGCCGTGTCTCGCCCCGCCCCCGTCGTCGTCCTTCTTCGGCCGCACCTGCGGGGTTAGCCCGAGCACGACGTCGAGCCGCGACTCGCCCTCGTCGCTCGTAGCGAGCGTGTAATCCAACCCCGGCCTGAACCGCCTCGCTTCGGCCGCACAGCTTAGCGGGATCAACTTGGTCACGATGGTCAACCACGCGCGGAAGGCGGCGCTCGGGAAGAACGTGTCCTGAAGCTCACGCAGGATGCCCTCGGCTTTAGCGCGCGACGAGGACGCGCTTGGATCTACGGCTTGCGCGAGCGTGCAGTAGCGCCATTTGTGTGGGGGTCCTTTGACGGTCCAGGGTGATCCTGCCGAGGACGGAGGCACGCCGAACCCGTGGCTCGGTACCTTGTTCCCGCGCGATGTCACGTCCAACTCGTCGCTCGCGTCCGCATCTGATAGCCCTTCTTCCAAGACAGTCGCGAGTTCGTCCGCAAGAAAATTTTGTAGTTGCAGATTAGACTCGTTGACGAATTTAGCCATGATGGTCTTGAGCGTGCGAAGCTGCAGGTACGCTGGATTGAGATATTTGGCGAGGAAGGACGTGTACGCAGGTGTAAGAGGTATGTCCGGATGAGGGGGTTCGGTGTCGTCTGTGGTGTCGTCGTATTGGGTGAACTTGCCAGCGCATGCGCTCAGGCTGGAACTCGACGCCTGTGAAGAGGATATGTGCGCTATCTCTGCAGAATAGGGAGAAGAAGGGAGACGTACGAGTTGCTCACGCGAACTTGCGCTTTCTCGCGCGGCAGTGTCCTCCTCGGCAATGTATCCCTCTTCACCAGCCTGAGCGGCGTGGAACCACCCACTGATGCTCAGCCGTACATGTCCCTCCTCACCCACGACGACCTCCTCGACGGAATGGAAACTCTTCCCCGGCTGCACCTCGAAAAAGACGAACTGGTTCCAGCTCGGTGGAATCGCCTTGACGGGTGCGACCTCCGGCTCTGGGACGTCCCCACCCTCTCGTACGGGATAGAGCTCGAGCGCTCCGCCGTACTCCGTGCGCCACGCCTTGTCGCAGGGGAGGGGCATGTAGAGGATATAGGACACACGGCGCGTACCGATAACGTCGTCGTGGTTGAGAAGGTGACAGCCGTGAGTGTACGAGTTGACGGACATGTCTTGCTTGGTGCCCGAGAGCGGACCACACCCCGTGACGGCCTGGAGAAACGCACGGAAGCGCGTGGAGTAGAGGGCATCGCGGATGGCGAGCAGGTCCGGGAATAGGGCGCGCTGTTCGTCGGAGAGGTAGGAGAGGGAGGCGAGGTCGCCCGTTTGGTTCACCTGGCAGACGGGAGGTCGGTCGTCCGATCGCGAGCGGACGACGCCCGACGTACCTTGTAGATGTCCGTCTCCTTCTCCGTGAAACTGAGATGCGTGATGCACTCGTCTTTGACCCCCCGCAAGAGATCGTCGCGAAAGAGCGCGTCGACGACGACGTGCTTGAACGGCGTGCTGTCCGCGTAACTGGTGCGAAGCCGGTCGACGTTGGACGCATCGAAAAGGCTGGCGGCGAAACGCGCGACGACGTCCGAGTCGGCGTCGTCGGGGGCGTGGGTTGTTTTGGGTCTTTTGTGGTGAGTGTCGTCGACGGAGGGCGACCGCGGGCGGACCTGTGCCATGTTTTCTCCCTTTTCTGGTTTCGCTGGTTGGAGGGTGGGGGCGACACAGTTGGCGGCGCAGCTGAGATTGATTGCGAATTGGCTGATCCTCACTGTAACTCACGTCGCCGGTTTCGAATTTCTTTGACAAAATGCCTTTCTGGCCTCGTCGTGTCTGTCGGACTCTCTCCACCGCCAACGGATGGAACCCTTTGCCATGTAACCACAGCTTCTAGCGTTCAGCGCTTAGCAGAGATCGAGCACTGTGGCATCATCATGCTCTCGTTTGCATTGCGGATCGCATCAGGTCCAGGAGCCGCTCCACCTTAATCATGATGCATGATCTCAACCCACACCATCAAACCAGTTTTCGAGCGGTATAGAGCTAAGAGCTTCGCGAAAGTTTCTGGGGTGAGGTGCGTGCCTGAGCCCGAACTCGCAGTTGATTTGACTGCTGAGCCACTGTTCAAACAGAGCCCGAAGGTTGCCTAGTGGGTGGTGATGAAGGCAGCGTGATTGACTCGGAGAGGTAATCTTTTTGCACATGTATACGACACGTTCGAGATCCGTTACAGGTTCCAGCTTGCCTTTTCCAACACTGACCAGTGCACACTTATGTATGACTTTTTTGAAGTTTTTTTTTGGCAACCCAACGGTCGCTGTGTCTGCAGTTATGTTGCCTCCATACTTTCAGACAGGTACGGTATTAGTACTTGGTTCATCCCATTTGTGCATGACAACCGTGGAGTAACTTTCAGATCTAATACGATGACTCGGAGCCTGCGACCTGTGTGTCTCATTCTTGGCAGACGGAAAGTCCCCTGGACCCCTATTCCCCAATAGCCTGTCGCTGTTGGGATGAGAAAGCCCATGCCATCACTGCTGCCATCAAACCTAGTACCGATTTCAAACGTTCATGGTTTGTGTCGTCGCTTTCCACGCGGGCGTTTTCACATCAAGCTATGGCGTGACGCCGCTTGCAAGACCGTTGTTCGCCCTCAGGTGCGCCTCATCATAGCTGTTTACGAAATACAGTCTTTGCGGGCTGGGGAAAACTCTTGTGCTCCCGTGCCAGTGGTCCTGTCGTTTTACAGAACAGATCCGCGACCCGCCCAGAAATCGGACCATGTTATGATGTCAAGATGTATAACCCGAACAACCCCGAGCTGACAACGTACGATGATAAGCCGGATGACCAAGGCGGCACTGGATGATATCCGTGACTGGCCGAGGCTGCCAGTTGGCAGACGGACCTCGCGTCAGGGTCGGACCCAGTAGTTGACATCTTGGCAGCTGGTGATGGCAGCCCGTCTCGTGACACGCCTCGTTCCGAGACTGCGTACACAATGCGGCATGGCTTACACGCTCCCCGTTAGTACGCGACACCATGCGGTGCCCGCAGTGGGTCAGACGATGTTACAAGCACGCCCACCGCGCACTTGTGCTGATGCTGACCCCATGGTGTGACCTCCGTCGCATCGGGCCAGTTGAGGCCGCATCGTGACCTCTTCCGATCGGGCGGACTCCCTACAGGAGGATCATACACGGTCTAATACTGGCTGACGTGAGTCCAGCTGGTGCGGACGCGCGTGCACGTCCGAGGTCCAAGTCACTGAAGCACCGACAGCGCGCCGCGACTTTGATCGGGGTGGGATTCCGATGCAGAAGTCAGACAGTCAGCACGCCAGGCGACCGTTCTGAAGCGTCGGAATCTCGGATCTGACATGTGTATTAGTTGGCGGGCGACGCGTCCATTGTGGGCTCAGGGTGAGTGGGCTGCGGCGAACACTTTGTTCTTTCCGTTGGGCACTGTCATCAGGGAATCAAAGTTATGTATAATCACAGGGAGTAGATTATGCCAGACCGTGTGAATACAAAAGGACATCACATGCGGGGGAAGCGGTGATAAATGTACAATAAAAATGTGCCAGTTGGCTGTGGTGACTAAAGACACATACTTACGATTACAAGGTTGCCGATTACAAGGTTGCGAACTAAATAAGTATTCACCAATGTGCCTTTCGCCCTTTACTTTGTTTGACAGTACTTGATCCGAACAAATTCCCGACGGAAACAAGGTGAATTGTCCTCAGCAACTTTCGTTTTCTAGGTGAATTGGTCCGACGGACGGTGGTGCCCGGAGATCATACTGGCCGCGTTCATTTCCTGCGTCGTAATAAGACACACGAGCAGGTGCGTAGTACGGCAACGGGACACGGCTTATCCAAGCTTCCGTAGCCGTCCCGCGCAGTTGGTCAGCGACGTGCGGAGAGACCTGTGCCAAGGTCACGGGTGCATAGATGGGCGACTGCACAGATGTGACATGCTTCTCGCCCTGACCGATGGCAGGATGTGGTAGGAGATACACACGCTCAAGCGATGGGGAGCTGTCGCCATACGACGAGTCATGGCAGTTGCCCGACGCGAGATGTGCGTAGAAACGCGAGAGGGCAAAGATGAAATGTATCTGCACGTGATCACAGTGAGCCTGGAGCGTTCTAGGTGGGCGAAAGGGGTACACACGCGGGCGACGGTGCGGAGAAGGAACAGAGCCATGAAAACCATGAGACCGCGTTCGAACCACTGCTCGCAGTTCTCAAGGGTGAGGCCGAGGTCGGTGAACTCCCTGAGGACGTCGGGTTGTCCTGATACCTGCTCGCAGACCTGGGCACGTGCAACGGGGTCCACGGCCGCAGCAGATGATAGGACGGCGAATAGCGTGCAAAATGCGAAATCGCCGATGACATAGTTTCTGTAGATTCGAACCAAGGGGGAAATCCCCTAGTGAGGGTGTCAGCAGGGCAAGAGTGAAAGAGGGGAAGCGCACCTTCATGATGCCCGCAACGCCAAATGCGCAAATAGCTGAGGCAGCAGCAAAGTAGGCGGCAAAGAGGACACAGATGAGCCTCACGCCATCTTTAGAGAGTGAGAAGCGGGACCCCTCCCATTCGCTGCCCGGCTCCCAAAGGAGGTATTGCCAGAGGCTCCAGAAGTAGACAGCGAGGGCGAGATTGGACACGGCACCGATGAAGGCAGCCGCAGCAGAGGCAGACCTGTCAGACTTCATGAGGGCGAGGGGAAGACCAAGGTGAAGGACGCGGCTAACCTTGCCAGCTTCATAGTGGATGTAATGCTGTGCTCTGGCTGAGTGAGACCACGATGGAATTATACATGATGACTAAGCGATATCGTGTGCCGGCCCGGCGAATTATCCGATTGGTGGATCGAGCCTGATTTGTCATATCGGAGGTGGGCCGATGATTGTGATTTTTCTGCATTACCCCTTTCATCGTCACCTACGTCAGTCCCCAAATGCCAGCCTTGCGCACGCCCTCGACCAAGGCGTCGACATTCCCCAGCAGCGTACCCAGGATCTCCTTCTTCTCTTCCGTAGTCCGCACGCACTCGGCTCTGCTATCGCCCTCTTCCCTGTCACGCCGGCGTGGCGTCGAATAGTCCTCGGATACATGCACAAGCGATCCGTGCGCCTTTTTCGGACTCTGCGGCTCGTAATCGACGTCTTTCCGAAGCATCATCATCGGACGCGCCGAGATGACCCTGGGCGTCTTTTTACCTCCTTCACAGGAAAGGGGCGGCGAATTCGGTGGCGTGTGGGGGTCAGACACGATCACTGGGCTTGAATACGACTTTTTCACCGGCGATGGCGCTCGGATACTGCTTCGCACGCTACTCTGGCTCGAAGTCGTCGCCACAGAGAACCCCGATCTTGACGAGGACGACGATGAACTGAACGAACCGAGTGACATGCTCGATGTACCCGAGGCCGGTCGTGTAAATATCTTTGGTCCTCCAGGACGTGCATGAACATGAGTCGTCACCGGCGTACCCGGGGCCGACCGTGATCCAAGCGAGGACGCGCCACTGACACCTTGCGTAGTCTCGTCCATCAAGTAGAAGTACAGGAATTCGAGGCACTTCATCCTAATTGGCCGTCAGCATCGGACCGTTCTCCGTCAAACTGTGATTACACACCTCACTTCTCGTGGAGTTCCTGCCCTCTTTAATAACTTGACAACAGCCTGCACCCCGCTGACATCTTCAAATGTGCGTAGTGCAGCCGACGAGTCGACAAGCACGCAGAGCAAGGTGTCCAGGACAGCGGAAGACAGGTGGGCGATCGATGATGTCTTGTCCGACGGTGGGCCTACAATTGGGCACGACGTGATCACGGGTGTATGCCGCGAGGTCGTCAACAGCGCTACTAGGATCTGGAAGACGGCTTAGCACAGACAAACGGCGGCCATGGTGTTTTCTACCTCTAGTGGATACCGGCGGCCGAGGTATACTTTGCTGGCAGTGTGATGCAGGGTGATCCCCTGTAAGAGAGAGAGCAGTTGGTACAACTGAGAACAGATCACGTTGAGTTCCGTCTCTCGCTCTTCTGTTTTTCCTAGTCAAAGTCAAGATCAAATCACGTGCTGAACTGACGTACGGTCGCTCTGAATTTTGCCAGCCAATGCCTCCACGCGTGACGCTGCTATTTGTACCCAGGTAAATGACCTCGAGGGAACTAGAAGGCCGACACGAGGCATTCAACCAACGTTTATCGACAGCGAACGCGCGACTCTTACTGTTGCATTCAAACGTGTCCTGGAGTTCTAGAAAATGACGCATTGTATCATCTTTGACGTCGGGTGCGCACGCCAGCGCGAGTTGCTGTTCCAATACCGCGAGCGCCCGTGATCGACGATTGGAGGAAGCGCTTGGCGAGCTGATCTGGTGAGGTGCGTCTCAGCGTACCGTTTTGATCGTAAGAAAGGACGATTTGGATGCGCACGTCGTCGAGGGCGTTCTGGATGGTGGCTTTCATGGACATGGTCAAGTTAGCAGACGAAAATAAGACCGCGTTATCCCCACGTGACTACTCAAAGCGGACTTCGAGCCAGGCTCCATCACCCCGTCGCATCGAGTGAGGGCGAGCTGCGAATACATAGGGGAAAGGAAATATCCGAGTGGCCGTGCAGTAATTCAAACACCGCCCAACCTTAAGGATCCTCTCACTCTCTGCGACGGCTGCCAGAAAACATTGGTAAATAGACACTGCCACCTGTCGGAGTATCAACGGAATGTTAAAAAAGCCCTACTACACTGAACGTAGGGTTAGAATAAATGTCGCTAAACCTGATGACACGCAGTGCAAACACTTCACCGGCGCTGATGGCCCGAAGGGCCATACAAAGGTTCCTGTCCTGTGCTGCTTTCAAAACATGAATCCAGTCAATTTGGTCCTTTTGCTTGTGCTGACCAGTACCCATGCATGTGTCAGGTTGGCTACTGTTTACTTCAATACACCTGGGGGCTTCACTGGCAAGCTATGAATATGGCAAGTATTGCCAAGACGTGCCTTCAACAAAGAAGTGGGTCGCAACCTTGGGATGAACTCGTTGACGACAAGGGGACAGTGGTCCTCTGCAGCCTCACTCTCCGGATGCTGATTTGCGCTTCGAGTTCTCCTGCCCTTCTCCCACTCTTCCTGTGCTGCACTCATTGACTCATTGTCTTCTGCAGCGAGCACAGCGACCCACCGTTCGCCATCGCCATGTTCGTTAGGGTTCACCCGCGGGCCTCCCATCCCTTGGGGGGATGACGACATCGTGTTCGAGCGTCACTGCTTGCCTGTCGTGCCATCGCTTGCGTACCTCCACCACTGTATGTACTCAAGCAGCAGCGCTCACCTGTCGCTCTCACCGCATTTGTTCGCGCGCAAACGCTCATCTATCTCCCATAGTACCGTGTTCAAAACGAGTTCAGCCGCTCATTCTCATGCCCCGTCGCCTCTGCCGTGTCAGGAACGAGCCTGATTGCTCGTTTTCTTGCCGCTACCGCCTGTTTTCATGCCTCACCACTCCCCGTCGCCTCCACTGTGTTCAAAACGAGCTGAGCGCCTGTTTTCGGGTCACGCTATCCCCCATCGTCTCTACAGTGTCGAAAACGCGCCCGATTGCTGATTTTCGGGTCCCACTGCTCCCTGTCACATTTAACCGCATCTAAAACGACCCCAAGGACTCATTTTCGGGCCACAGCACCACCTGTCGCCTCTGCCATGTCGGCATGAGCTCAATCGCTTGTTTTCGGGACACAACACTCACCGTCGGCTATACCATGTCGAAAACGAGCCCACCCGCTCGTTTTCACCCTGCTGTAGTTCGTTTTTCGGCCCCCACTGCCGACCGTCGCATCCAGAGCGTCCGAACGAGCCCGAACGCTTGAATTCGCGCCGCCCGTGTCTACTCGAGCGCCAGCACTCACTCTAGTATGCTATCCGTGCGGGTTACCCAAACCCGTGTTCTTGCCTATTCTACAGTATTCAATAGAAAATAATAATAATGACAAGGGCTGGACTCAGAAGACCTTAGACTGGCTGAGGGTTAGGGATAGGAACCTTTGTTTGGCCCTTCGGGCCATCAGGTTTAGCGACATTTATTCTAACCCTACGTTCAGTGTAGTAGGGCTTTTTTAACATTCCGTTGATACTCCGACAGGTGGCAGTGTCTATTTACCAATGTTTTCTGGCAGCCGTCGCAG
>JBBPMC010000860.1:0-15658 GCA_038090115.1 Strobilomyces echinocephalus
CCCATCCGTTTCCGTCACCTAGGTTGGCTGGGAAAGGCGACCCGAGGTGAAGCCCAAAACATTCCTCGGAACTAAAAAGGTACTTCTGGTGAGACGCTGCCTTGTGCCCATCACATTCAGGACGAGGTAGAAGCAACGCACAACCCAATCGCACGTGCATAGTTGACGATTCCGTCATTCGTCAACACCCCGGGCGAGCTTGAGCCTGAGATAATGACCTGTCGGACCAGCGTCTGTTCAGCAGAGTGTGATAACAGGAACAGGGGACAGACTCGCGTTCATGGGTTCACCATACCCGTTCAACGTGTTGACGAGCATGGAACCACCACCTAGAGAAGGATTGTAAAAGGGAACTCGCCCAACGATGTCTTTCGTGCCGGGAGAGAACAAGGATGCGAGCTGGGTCGCTAACGCTAAGATCGTTTCGAGAGCATGCATTTGGCTGGCGTGTGGGGAGCAAGGCAGGCCGTGGGCACGACGGCGCAACCGATATGCCTATATTTATTATTATCTTGTACGATCCTGTAAGTAGGTGAATGGGAATCAAGGGACGAACGTGCCCGCACGGCGTCGGCACATATAGGTGGCTATGTAGTGCAGTGCGACATGTCCCTCGAACGATTTGATTTAGGACCACAGACCAGGCAACGTCGGCGCTGCCCCTTCCCTTATCGCTGCACGCTATAGGAGGATTCGCTAGGGGTGGCCGAAGAATGAGGGCGTTTTGCGGAACCGAGAGAGGATAGAGCACTTTACCCAACGATGCCCCATTTAGATGTTTATATCGCTTCAGACGGCTAAGTACTTAGTCCCAGGCCCGTGAGGAACGAAACCTTCATTTGCAAGGCCGCTGAAATGAACAGTGGTTCATCGATTATTACGCAGCTGAGCAAGGCCGTTCATTGGCTGTTGAGAATTCATGCGCGACGCTAGGAGATCCAGATGGGGGCAGTTCCGTTTCTGTTCGTCCAGACGAGCGTTTTTGCTTCGGCTAACCAGGGGTGATTCCGTAGATATAGGCTCACGATGCAAGAAGGTTGCGCCAGGCAATAACGCTATTCGTCTGCTTTGCTGATGCGCCTTGTCTCGTCCCGTGCCGTACACTCAGACCGCTGGATTGCGCAGTAGCTCGTAAATGAAATGGAGCGCAAACCAGGGAGGGACGTGTGCCGGGTTCTTGTGAGAGAGAGCACGATGTGTGTGACGCCGGGGCTGTCTTGTGAATACTTACAAGCCCCGGAGACGACCCTAGATGCGTGGATAGCGTTTCGAAGAAGCTCGGCTCCAATTTGATGAACCCTGCACACTGCGACGACGCTCGCCTGCCAGCACTTGATGAGATATGGCGGCACGTCATAAGGCTAGCATTCCAGGGCAACGCAGCAAGAACGGCGCGTATGATCGCTCTTGTGGGATCGCCGGTCTTTGGAGGTGCAGATGGGCCCACGCACATCGTCCTTAGAAGCTTCGGTGTGTGAATCGTCGAGTTGTCAAAGAAAGTTGGATCCCCGGTGGGAGGAAGGAAGGCAGTGCACAGGTGCCAGGGGCTCAAAATAATGAATCTCAAGATGAACCATACCGCTCCTTCCAGATCTTGCGCATGCCGCTGCTTTCGATGGAAAAGCAAAAATGCTTGCTCTGACTCTTCGTTCGACATTGATAGACAGGGTTCCCGGCTGCTGCTCAGCCTACGAGATGCGGGAGTTCTTACCACCATCAGCGAAAAGGTCAGAGGCTAACAAGGCCATACAGGGCCTTGCAAGGCCCCATAAGCCAAGCCAGCCTCCCAATGCCTTGCGAGGAAATACTCCAAGCTAGCAAGGCCCTGTAGAGCCTTGCAAGGCCGGCCTCGTCGCAGGAGTCTTACGCGACCTTGCAAGGCCTTGTATGGCCTTGCTAGGCTGATTTAGGGTCGCAAGGCCTCGCCAGGCCCCGCACGTCACACCGGTTGATGGGGGTCAAATAACATTAGCAACTACACGGTAGTACATCGTACACGAACAATGCGATCACCTCGATAACGTAGCGTCCAAAATGTACACTGAGCACGAACATGGAGGGAAGTCTAGTCGAATGCGAGGTTTGGCGTGCGAGACGGATAGTTTTCGAGTGTGAGGGTTGATGTACAATGGGACTGATGAGCAAGAAAGCGATGAGCCGACTGGTGAGCAAGAATGCAATGGTAACAACGTAGCGTCCAAAATGTACACTGAGCACGGACATGAAAGCAGCAAAGTCTAGTCGAATGCGAGGTTTGGAACACGATACAGATGGTTTTTCGAGTGCAAGGGTTGAACGTTGATGTACAATGCGACTGACGGGCAAGAATGCGATGGTTTTGAAGCGCAGAGTCCAATATGATAACGCAGAGCGAAAACGAGCACGGATTGTTACGGTAGTCGACGATATGTCACTCCAATACAGGAATCAGCAAGCTAGTGGCACCGGAAGAAAAGGCATACTGGGTATCTAGAAGCCATTGGCGCGCCTTCCGCGTGCCGGATTCCGTTTTACTGGCATAGCCGAGGGTCTTGTGGACACCTTCTTCACCTTCTTCTGGGGTAGCAAAGCCATATCGTCGTTGTCTCGGGTTGCAGCACTTGGCGCCGGAGCTTCCGAGTCGGTAACAAAGAAGTCCTCGTTGACGTGGGCTGAGGACTTCGGGGCCCTTGGGGTTGGATGATTTCTTGGTAACCGGTGCGATGGGAGCAGGCGCCGGAGTTTCTGAGTCGGCGATGTCCTCGTCCTCGTCGACGAGGTCCGAGGATTTCTTGCGGAGGCCATAGGGGTTTGATCGTTTTCAGTTGACAAGGAGTCTTCTTTCTCATCCTGGATCGTGCATCACTCGTTCCTTTCGTGATCTGCTCAAATATTGTCAATAGTCCACGCATATATGCACACATACACATTACATTGATGATTTTCGAGAACTGCGAAGGGGAAATGAGTCCTTTCGCAAACTTGGAGTTGATGGTGCCGTTGGAGAAGTGGTGATGCCTCGATGACCTTCGGATCCCTGAGAAATTTTGCGCCGTGAGCGCACAGTTCAATGGTGACCGTGAGTAACGATACAGGGACAGTGGATCAGATACTTTTTGGACTTGTTCGGCTTTACACCGCCCGTGAGGACATCCAACATTTCTTTAGTTCTGTTTGTCTCGATGTCTGGCTGGACGTCATTTGTAGACAGAGTCTCAGAGGGTTTGGACGACATGGTGGGGAGAGGAAAGACTGGCGTTTCCCTGAAGCTGTCGGCGACTGATAAGATAAGGGAACCATGTCAATAGAGGCAAATAATACGCCACCGCGTGGCATGTCGGTCGGCCTGAGTGTCAGCCTTCTGGACGAAGTTCCCAATTTCCCCACTGCCGACTGTTGGCATGAAACCTTGGTTGGAATTTCTGTCTAGGGTTTCTCCCTATACTCAATTGTACGTAGCGCTTGATATCACTCTCGCGGACGTCGTTCGGCCAGACTGATGCCGGGACACAGGGCGACGATGAGAGCCTCATGAAGACCATCCACTTGGCCAACATTGCCTGTGGATTCCACGCATCGTGAGTCCAGCCATGGTTCACCCTGTCCCACTGACCACAGTGACTTTTCGATCATGGACAAGACTGTGGGGCTCGCCAAGGCGAACAACATCCTCGTCGGGGCTCATCCGTTCCTCCCTGACCTACAGCGTTTTGGGCGACGCGAGACGACCGTCGAACCGATGAGACACGACTTGCTTACCCTGTCACAGCGGTCGCGTGGTTGACCTCAAGCTCGGCGCAGGACAAACTCGCAGCGTCCTTCATCTACCAGGTCGACGCGCTCGACGGCTTTCTGAGGCGCCACGGACTGCCTCTGAACCACGTTCATCTTCTGCTTTTCGAACTCGGGGGGACTGGGCAAGACTGACCTCTCCTTGGCCTTGTTTAGATCAAGCCACACAGCACAATGTACGGGCAGACGACACGCAACATCGACCTCGCGGGGGCCGTCGTCGACGTGGCTATGGTTTTCGGGGGCAGCGCAGCCAGCCCAGAAGTGGGCGTCGCCTTCATAGGCCTCGTGGTCACTGCGCACCGAGTCAGGCAAATAGACGTGCTTTGGGTATGATGGTTCGCGCGGAGCGCGGACACTATGTCCATCCGGGCTGCGAAGCGTCTTCCTCGCGTCGGGTTCTACGAGAGTGACGATCCATCTGCTCTCGGATTTCTGGATCCATTCGAGGGGTTCATCTGATCCCAGCATTCACGCATGGACGGACCACTGCGCTCCTGCCAGAGGCTTCACTCACTCACCAACCATCGGACAATGGCCAGGACTGGGAATGGTTTTACATTAACATGTAGGTCCAGCGAATACTCTATCAAAATGCTGCTTAAAAACCTGCATAGTTTCGTCGACAGGGACATGTTCATGCGTTACCGTGGCTGCGCCGTCGGGCACAAGACGACACGACACGAAACTCGGTGTCTCCTGGACGACCGTGACGAGCTGGATAAGGTCCCGTTTGAACTGGAATGCGAATGTGAATGGCAACACAGAGACAGCGAGGAGAACAGTGATGTGGGGATGAGTGATGGGAGTGGAGGTGATGACGAGATGGTGGATGCCAGCGGCGACGACACTGGAAACGAGGTCAGCGACGAAAGCGGTGACTCAGACATGGTGCTCGACCCAACGCCGAATACCGACGTTGACACACTCTTGGTGGACGAGGAACTGGCGGACTACTCAGGGTTGGATCAGGTCGTGGAGAATGGAGGATGGGGAAAACGCGGAGTGGGATGACGAGAATGACCTAGCACACGCGTATCCTTAAAGGCCTAACATCTGGCGCGAAACGTGTTGAATTGCAGGCATGACGAGATTCGGGTGACGGCGGTCGTGCACCTCATGACGACCTTGCAAGGCCTTGCAGGGCCTCGCCAGCGCTGCAGAGGTCGCGCGAGCCTTGTTTGGCCTTGTTAGACTTTGCCCTTTTTGCTGATGGACGATTCAGCTATCTCACTCATTTCTCGGTCAATTGTGCTCGTTCAAGCTCGCTGGGGCTCAGAATACGCTACAGATGCTAGCCAGACTTGTGGAGAGTAAGAAAAGTATGTGTTTTAAGAAAGTGCCGAAGTTAGTTACTGTACTTATAGGATAGTGCAATGCCTCCGGACGCGTCGTCTGCCGCAGGGCCCGCAGCTCGCTCATTCCTTGCCGTCGTCGTGTGCAACGGCTGGGTGTGCCCCCCCTGTCCTTCCTCCCGCCTCACCTTGTTGCGGGCGTGCCATCATCGATGATGGCTACTAGTGGGTTATCCTCGCTCTCCTGTTTTGTTGGGGTATCTTGGAACTTCGTCGGCGATATCTCCCATTTCATAGTTCTCGCCTCACCTTACCTGTCCTTATATTCTACCATGCGCGTAGGCCTATCTAGCCTATTCGTCGAAGAGGTAGACTCACACACTACCTGTCTATTGGCATGTACACGGTAGCTTATGCTTGACCTCATACTCGTTCGAAGCATGAGATCAAGCATAGCGGTCAGTAGACGACTCTTCGCGACGTCGGCCTTGCAGCGAAGGGGTAGAGGTGGCAAACTCTTTCGTTCAAAATTACTATTCAATGCCAGTGCCAGTGCCCTCGTCACAGAGTCATTTCTCTTCCGCCTTGAGGGTCTTCACTTTCCAGACCCCTTTGTCCACCGCGATCAGCTTAACGGCCGGCGTGTGGAATGACCCACGATGAAGCTCTTGAAAATTCGGCTTCCATTCCTTGATCACTTCATACAACCGCCGCGTGCTGAGGTCTCCCTTGAAATGCACTTCGAATTTACGGACTTCCCTTGTCGTCATCCGGGATTGTGGCATCAGGAAGGTGGTGGAGTGGCGTAGGAAAGCAGGCCGAGATATCTATGGCCGCCGTGTAGAAGTTGTCGAGCGCGTAGAGAAGGCTCGTGAGGGATGAATCCGTTGTCCGAGTCCTCCATATCGTGTAGCGGTCGAGGCTGGTGCCACTTCCACGCGCACAACCTAGATCTATCTATGTATGTCACAAAATGACTTCTTTCCGATCCCAAGTCGACATATCGAGTAAATCAAGAGCAAATTCGATTTGATAGACTTCGAAGCAGAAATAGTAAACAATCCCAGTGAGCATAACCACAAGTACAACGCGATGTCACAGACGGCGACGACACAAGCAACCGTGCCGTCGTCGTCGTCGCGCTCGCCGGCTACAAAAACCCGCTCTCCTGCAGGAGACGCGCCATCTTTTCGTCTTCCCTCTCGCGGGGTTCACGCTCCAGACTGAGGTTCCAGAATTTGTCCCCGACGTCGACCCCGTCGCTGAACTTGCCGAGAGACTCTTCGATGTATATCTGGACGGCTGAGAGCGGGTGGAAGTGATGAGGTAGCGCTTGCCAGCGCTGGATATCTTGAATGACTTCGGAGGCCTTCTGGCGCTTCCGGAAATTGACCAGATTACCTGGCAGGGTATCCTTGGAACCATCTTGAATGAAAGTCAGAGTAGTGAGAAAAACACCTAACCCCGTGACGTCAGCATTCAATCGACGTATCAACTCGACATATTCGCACCGATGAATGGCACGCACGGAGGTGCGACCTTGGCGAGCGTTGAACGATAATTAGTGAAGTTCTTTCCCGAATCGATTGTCATTTCGCAAACGCTCAGCTGCGACATGTGTCGCGAGCTGACTTGTTCCCAGGAGCGTTTTAACCGGCGAATTGGAGGCGAATTTAACCCAGATACGATAGCGACCATACTAGAATAGTTATGCAAGGATCGACAACGCTATCGCCGCAGTTAGCGAGTCGCCTAGGGATTAGCGAATCATTTAGAATCACTTACGTCAGCAACAGATATAAATTGTTTCAGAACAGCTGCTCGCTTCCTTGAGTCTTCATGAATGAGTACCGAATCAGCGACCCAATTAGCAATCTTGCGGGACGTCAGTTGTACTCGCATCAATATATGGTCAAAACTTACCCTGTTGCTGGTTTGAATGACGCGAGCGATATTGTCATTGTGATCGGTTTTCTGTTCCCGTGATCTCGACAGACATTCGATAGGCCGGATCTTCTGATACAATTGACTTTCCAAAATCGTCAACTGTCGCGCCATTTCCAGTGGGTCGACGTCGAGGAGCTTGACTCGCTTGTTCGTCTTAGGCGCGATGGACGTAGGAGGAGAGACCAGATTCGGAGTGATCGTCTTTTTCAGTTCTCCCGCGCGCTGAGAAACACGTAAAAATCAGAGCATTCTGGGAAAACGCGTTACCCACAGCACGGTCGATCAAGATCACCAATTGCTTGGATATTGCGATCCTGCTGACGGCATCTTGCAACAAGAACTCCTTCATCTGGTCGAGGATATACATGTCTTCCTTCTCAAGGAAATCATCATCGGCTACCATAGCCTTGAATGTATTAAGCACCCTAGAAATGGCAGTAAAGAATCATGCTCGATGAGGACAGTAGTCCAGCGAACCTCATCTGAATGATGTGTTGCTTAAGTTTCTTCCACTCTTCCAACTCACCGGAGGTCAGGTTATTGGGTGGCCGGATGTAGAAGCGCCGAACGAGAAGATCGAAGAGCTCGTCTAGAGCCGTGAACGACTTGTACGTCATTAAGAAGGTCTTGATGAACGTTGGATCTGATCAAATCATCATCACTGAAAAGGTCCGAACTGTCGCAAGGAACGTACCGCCAGTCTCATGTGACGTGAGGCGTTCCACTAGAGCAGGTACTGTGCCAGCACGGACGCTACCATCCACATCGATGATCATGTCGTTCTTGGTATAGTCTGGCCGCAGGTACCATGGCTTCATGTTAACGATATGTTCCGGAGCATCGTCCCCGAAGATCTTCTTTATCTTCTGCGCATTGGCAGTCCGAGTTACAGTCGCTGTGATACCGCGTCACCGTAAGTAGCAACAAAGTAGTAAAGGGACCCACATTCGTCCTCATTGTACAAGACTGCGTCGCTAGTGGATGCTCCGTCCTTCTGCCGTTCCGATGGAACCAGCGTGTGTACTGACAGCGCGTAATCACTTGACGAGGCACTCCGCGTCGAATCAGCCTTGGTCAGATCCTCGATGGTGATCGTATTGTCGGACATTTGAGACTGGCTGCGGAACCCAGGAACCCGGTCAGGTTGCATCGTCCCCTTCTTGCTCCCTGGAGCACCAAACGCCAATTCAATGTCAACGATGTCCTCGCTCTCCGGATCGGCGGGGTCGAGAACCGACATGGGTCGTACGTCGTAGTGACTATCCATGATGCTTAGTCGTGATACTCGCCACTCGATCGCACCCTTGTAATCTCCTCCGGCAACATCAGCTTGGTCATGACCGATGGACAGCAAGACTTCCAAAGTTTGTAAAAGGAATTGCAGGTTCGACTTGATCGACGCGGCTATCGCATCTAAATATTCATAAAGGTCGTCCCGGTCATGGGAGGAGGTAATCTTGCTCGACGGCTGACGAATCCGCTGAGCGGTCAAAAGTAGGATGGACGCGTCGTCGTAGAGGGCTTGCAGGGCCGACTCTAAAGTACGACTCAGAAGCCTTGCCCTGTTCACTGTCTGCGTGTATGCAGCGCTACTTTCCTCAGTAGAGGAATCCGAGTAGAACCCATCGATATCGACATGGCGAGCGACATGAAGATTAGATGCGAACAGCAGGAGCGTCATAAGCCCAGTGAGAACGTCTTGGCTAGCCATCCATATACGCTGATCTGCTGCATAGACTTAGTGTCAAGGACATCTATGCTCAACGCGACTCACCAGATTGGTCAGCCCGGTTCCTCAAAGCATTGTGAAAACCTCCAAACTTGGCTTGTACAGATACCATGTGGGTCTTGAACTCTGCAAATGCATCTGAGCTGAGCACCGTCTGAGGAAACTCTTCAGGATCATCCATGGGGACCCAGCCGAATCCCTTCCAAGTTCCGCCAGAACCAGCTCCAACCAGTCCAAGTCCAACGTGAATTACGGAGAAGCAACCTTGTACCCGCCTAGCTCCGGCCGTTGTTTGTTGTTGCTCGCTATGATACCGCTGAACTTCCACGACAAAAGAGATGATGGCTCTGTCGAGCTCCTCCGCATCACTCTCAATGCGAGAGGCAGTTTCCTGTGCGGCAGGACCCGAATCGTATTCCATCGCACGTGCTGAGAGAACCAGTTTGGACAAGGTTGCCGTAACCTTGCGCTGGGCGGGCTTAAGGAGCGTTTGCGCGGCAGTGGTCCCACGTCGGTCCCCGGCATCCCGTGGTATGAGCTGAGTTGGTATATGGCTGGACGGAGGTGCCGAGACATAAAGAAGGTTGCGGACGGCGATTACGACTAACCGGATAAGGTAGTCTAAGGCCTGTGCATGTTCGAACCGTCGAGCGGCCCCAGCGAGTGACCGGTTCTTCTTGACGACGGATGCGATGGCGTCTCGGGCGATATGTGACAGGTCGGAAACCAACTCCGGGGGAGTGGCTGCAAGGGACTGTTGCAAGGATTGGGCAATCCTCTCGGCAGCGGTAAGCTCCAGAGTGGGATCACGTTTTACGGCCGGAGCTAGCTCGTCCCGAAGACCCGTCTGGGAACTTCGGCTGGTGGAGGGGGAGATGTCGGCATCCGAAGAGTAGACAGCGGAATCATCCGAGTCACTGATGTGTTCAGGGGGACTTTGATGCCGCTCGCGCTGGCCGCGGTCCTGCCAAGCCGTAGACTCCGACCGAGAACGGGTGACCTGATCTGGTTCGTCACTGAATAATTCCGAGGAGGCCGTAGAAGATCCTGTGAGAGCACGAGCGCGGCCCTTCTTGGTAGAAACCTCTGTCTCCGGAAGCGTCCAGCTCACTTGGCCCGTCAGTTTATTCAGGTAGAAGTATGACATGCCGTCATCGGCGAGCCGTCTGATCCAAGGTTCCGGAGTGCCCGACCGTTTAGGCACACCAAAGCCAGCTATGGTAGTCTCCGCCAACGCCCCGAAACCCAACCCGGCACCGCCAGAGCGAGCGCCAGGTTGCGAAGCAGTCAAGCCAGCAAGACCGCCATCAGAAGTGTCATCAATGTCGAGAGGCAGGTCGCGTGAATGTTGACCTGTCTGTGTGTTGACGTAGTAAATCTGTTACGACCATGAATCATCACGGTGAAGGAGATGAGGGGAGAGAGACTTGCCTGGCCATCTTGCGTGACTTGTGGCATCCAGAAGTCGTTCGACATCGTTTCTCCTTCCACGATGGCACTGCTGAGCTCAAGAGAACCAGTGGAAGACTCGACAAGTTCAGCCGCACCCCACTCGGGTTCCGAGGTGAAGTGGTCCTGGGCGATTTCTCTCTGAATATGGCCATTCCTCTCCTGCGAGTCCTGAGAGTGCTGGTGGACTTGGAGAGGTTGGAACGGTTGGTGTTCGTACTGGGACAGCGCGAGCTCCGCCTCCTCCTCGGAGATCAGGGTAACGTAGTTGGACGGGAACCAACCACGCTCGTCGCCAAGAAGGCCATCCCACCAGCCGGATTCCAGCTGGGTGAGGACCTCTATGATGTCGTTTTTGCGAAATGATAGTGACGAGGCATCGTTGGTCTGGTAATCGTATAGCGCACGACAGAAGAACGTGGTGATATATTGCTCTTCGGGAGTCTCCCCCGGACTAACGCCATCCTGATACGTTGTAGGAGTGTAAGCGACGCCGAGGGTGGCCATGGGGAGGGAGGGGTAGTTCCGAGATTCGAGCGGAGGGCTGAGGACGACGGCGGGGGAACGTCGCTTGGCCGAGTAGCATTCAGTCGGACGAAGAGTCCTAGTCAGGCTGCGCGCTCCTGGTGTGTTACGTAATCAATATGTCGTTCCCAAGGATCCCCTTGCCATATGCCAGATCCTGGCGATTATGACATGGCTGTGATACTGACAGACATTGAGGGGGATCACATCGCGCCATTTCACCGTTTCAGTGTCCTCTGCTTCTCCGCGAACTGTACGATCTTTCTGTCGACAAACATCCCCTTTCGCTCCCGCACGGCGTCCATGTACTCCTTGGCCAAATTCGACCGATCTGCTTTCTCACCGAGATCTTCCAGTTCCTCCTCTGTCGTGGGCACCCAGAATGGATCCTGGTCCAGCATCTCGTAACTGTCCACTTCCGTTCAGGAGGCTTCCACGGTTCCGCATCAAGCGTGACTTACCCGCTAAAAATCAGCTGAGGGCTCGCTGCGCCTGACGTTCGTTTTCTGATGTCTGTCAGGGTCCCTGTCAACTATCCACGTGTCATCGAGTCGAAAAAAACCCGTACCGTCGGCAAATCCGAAACTCTCCACCACAGGCAGCAGCGCGGACACAGTAAAATATGTTGTGCCCTCTTTCATCTCCTCGCCTATAATTCGGCCACGTCGTTTTGCCACCACGCCATACACTTTCCCAAGGACGTCCGCTAAGAACGAACGATGATTGGGTGAAGGAGCATCAAACCCAGGGCATCGGCAACTTACTGGACGCTTGAATATCGCACGAATACATTGCCAACTTGAGCCTTGGCGACCAGTCAAGAAGGGCATTCCTGCAGGCATCTCTCACGGATGAGATTACAGAGCCTGTCACCTGCGTTAATCTATTCTGGACTGCTCCCCCATCAGCCCAATTTCACCTCATCTAGGCCAAGAATACGTACCGATCTCCTTTTCCAAGCTCTCGGCGTCAACCTGAACGTCCTCGACAAAGTAAGCAACTCCCTCAACGGGCTCTGCGCACAGCGGACCCTGAAACGTCGCAAGCTGAAACCCTGTCTCGATATGACCGGTGAACTCCTTCTGTAACCCGTTCTCCGTGCGGGAGTTATGCGGGACCTGATCTCGCATCAAGCGCCGTTTCAGCCTGCGAGAACTGTTACCGCATGTGCCGTAATACTATGAAATGACGTACGATGTGGGAATAACATCTTTGCGGGCGTCGATGAGGAGGCAGCCCCCAGCGCCCTGGGGCCCAAATGCCCATACCTTATCAACGATGTCCGCCCACTCGCCTCCTGTTTCGATGCATTTCTCTTTCAAAGCGTCCCAGAATTGTTCTGGTTTGACACTTGGAACGTGTACTAGGTTTCCCTGCACTTCAGGACGGTCCCTCTCGATAACGGGGATACTATCTCCGTCAGAAGCGCCCCGATCAGTGGACCCAAGCAGCGATCTCAGCGTTGTCAAATTTTGCTGAATGAAATGGAGAATACTGTCAGGCAACGGTGCCGACCGCAGGGTGAAGGTAACGATGTTTTGAGAACTGCCCCCCTTCATAGTCCCGCGTATGGCATTGGGCGTCTTGGGAGGTGCCGTATCTGGAGGAGCCTGATAACAGATAATGAATGCGGAGATGTCGGGTCTTACCTGGAGCTTTAATGATGGTCTCACGGAAGGGAACAATCGGCTTGGACGCTTGAATCTCCACTCGTGCAAAACGCTCACGCAGATCCTTCAGGCATCTCTGTCCAAAGTATTAATGCGCAGAGATGGAGTGAGAAACGCAAGACACACCTCCAGATGCAGCTCTCCTGCTGTGAGAATGACGTGTTCGCCCGTTTGTTGCTGGAAAGTCTCCATGCACGGGTCTGCTTGTGCCAGTAGGGAAAGCCCAGCGACCAGCTTCGGCATGTCGGCGGGATTCTCCGGTTCCAGTGCGACCCGTACAATAGGGGGCGTCTAGAGCATATGGATTCAGTACATATATGAATGGAGAAAGTGTGGCCAGGATCATACCATTCGATTAGCGCCGCCGAGGTTGATCAAACACTCTTGATCATGCTGAGGACTACTCTCCTTGTGTATTCCGGTCTCTCCCGGGGAACACAGGGTCGCATTCCTCCAGACTTTGCCCTCCAAACCTCTGATCGCGAAGGTATTCCCGGCTCTGACGCTAGCAACCGGCTGTAACTCACGCCCCATCATGACGTACAGACCCTCCACTTCTGCGACCACTATATTGTTCATATTCGCAGAGTGATCGGGAGATAAAGTGACGCTGTATTTAGGCAAGACGCAGTATATCCTGCTTCCGACCTTCACGGTCCCAGAGTATAGGCGTGCAAAGCCGAGGAGGATCTCGTCATTGGCCGCTTCCGGAGTGTCAGAGCTATCTTCAGGGATCCCGCTCACCGTTGTACCTTCTAAATTGTTTGCAGATGGTTCCTTGTGTGCCTCTCTAGCCGCTCTGCCCCGCAAGCGGAGTTCCTCTGCCGTTAGAGGTCTGACCTTGTTTTCGGGGAGTTCTTTCCTAGGAACAGCAAACATCTTACTGACATACGCAGTGGTATATGCGCCAGCGTCCGAGTTGGAGGTGTAGAGATCATACTCCAGCTTATTCTTGGGTTTGGCTTCTTGATCGAAGACGTTTGGATAGAGCATCCTGGGTAGACGAACTGCTTGGGCAGTAGGTGGTGAAGGAACGACGTCGATAACACTTTGAATTACACAAGTCGAAAGCGATAACCATTGATTGAAGATGAGAGAAAGTAGTTGTCGGCTGTCTTTCGAACGGAGGTCACGAGGCAAAAGCTTCAAATCTAGGGTGGACACAATTTTGGTCACTTTCTCAGTATTCCTACAACGAGGTCAAACATTGCAGGTCGCTCAGAGCGGATTACTAACGGGTTCAAGATGACAGCATCATAGACGGCCCATATGTTGTCCAGCACAAAATGCACGAAGAGAGGCTTCAAGGAGCGTCCTCGTAGGTGCTTGTAGCTGATGACTTTTTTCGTCTTCGGATCCAGGTAGAAATCTCCCCACAAGACACGCCGAAGATTCACTTCCTTGAATCCAAGCTTGGCGGAATACAGCTGGGCGAACTTGCCCACACGGAAGCCCCATCCATCCATGGCGGATGCAAAAACGACATTTCCACGTTCCGGCGCGAAATATATCTCTTCGTCATCCTTCTCTTTGAACGTGTCCTCCTCGTTTGCTGTAGCCTCTCCCTCGTCTGCATAATGATCCTTTTTCGCGGCGAGTCGACGGTCCCGTTCCTCTCTCCAGCGCAGATCATCATCCATGCGTTCGCTAGCAAAAAATTCGCCCATCACTACGTTGACTTGTTCGATGAGCCGCGCGAGATGGTGATACGCTTCGATCGGAGAAAGCTTCAGCTCGGTAATCACTCTATCAAGCTTGTTAAGAACGAGAATCGGACGTAGACTGTCTTGCCATGCTTGTCTAAGCACGGCGATGGTCTGTGGACGATTAGAGGAATATGCAGGGGACGTGGAGACTTACCTGAGTGCAGACTCCTTCGACGACATCGACCAGCACTAATGCTCCGTCACACAACCTGGAAGCGGTAGACACCTCCGTAGAGAAATCTACGTGACCTGGGGTATCGATCATGTTAATAATATAGGTTCTCGTGGACGCTCCTGTAGACGCTTGTCACTACGCTTTCCAGCCGATCGGTCTACCTGCACACCTTCATCGCGTTCCTTGACTTGGAACCTGAGCGAGACCGCACTGCTTTCCATCGTGATACCGCGCTCGATCTCATCTTCGCGACTGTCCAGGTACCGCAGCTTTCCGGCCATCTTGGGCGATATGATGTTGTTTGCCGCCAGGAGCGCATCCATCAGCGTGGTCTTTCCGTGGTCTACATGGCCGAGTGTCGTGATAATCCTGACGTTGGCCGGGTCGGGGGCTTCAGGAATTGTGGGCTGGCCGCTCGCCATCGGAGTAATAAGTTCCGTGTCTCCTTCAACAAGCTGTCGCCGTTAGTCGGGGCCGCGTCCCGAATCCCGACAGTCGATCGTTGGAGACACCGGCGGCCCCAAGATATGGCTATTCAAGCATTCATTCCCTCATCGCCCGTTCGCGCTCTCGTAAGTTGTACCATACCGGTAATATTATCTATCCGATGTGTTTGGGTGCGCCGGAACCATCGCGGGTCCCGATGTCGCATCGTACATCCTCCCAATGTCCGTCACGGTGACGTGCTCCAAAAATCCACACCATCTCCGACAGCAGAGCGCATAAAGCGGCACTCACGAGGAAAAGGATATATAGACTTGTAGCCGCGGAGAAAGTTCGAGTGGCTAGCGTCTCGACGGGCCCTTGGCTACACACTCGGCGCGGGATATAAGTATGCGCAGTGCATCCAAAATCACTCAGGCTAGTGGTCAGGCCCGGGGTGCCATTGTCGTGAGGCGCTGTGGTGTCGTCGACCTTGCGTTGTCGTCAATGAGATCTAGAGGGTTGCGGTACTTGGCACCTGCATACGTTACACAACACAAGGTTCGACTCGCGTCTGCGCGTGGCCATGCCTCAACTGGGAGAGGCATAGAGACTTCAGGGGGTGCGTGGTGGGCGAATCCACACGTAGGAAAGATGACAGCGATGATGAGTGAAGTAACGGAACGACGAGATCATTTACACAACAACTAGAGTCACCCTAGCGTCACAGCCTCGCGAGCCACTTGGTTGGCCCTCATTTCTCGGCAAACGCGGCTGCGACAAACTCCTCTATCTCTTTCTTGTGCTGAACCTACGAGGGATGTTCCTAAGCCAACAGAGTGTGTCATTTCAACATTTCATACCTTGCTACCAGTGGCGACGGAACTAGTCGGCTGGCGTCCCGCGTAGTAAGGATATTTTCCCCGATGGTATTGTGTCTCGTTTGCAGCAGTGAGGATGCGGGGGCC
>JBBPMC010000861.1:0-15656 GCA_038090115.1 Strobilomyces echinocephalus
AGAGAAGAGAAGCATGCACAGGCTTTTGGCTGTGTCAAGGGTGCGACATGCGCGAGGTGAAACGAAGGGTGAAACGAGTGACGATGGTGCAGAGATCAGAGGGCGAGGCTATGGCCGTTGATCCTGTAATAAGATAAAAGATAAGATTAGATAAGAAGAAAAAGAAAGATAAGTCCATAAGTCCTTGAGATGTCATCCGATAAGGACCGGATGAGTAGCGAAGCGTAACACCCCAGGTGCTAGGAGGGCGGAACTCACTGGAGGTATGGTTAGCGTATAGGCGGCATGGCGAGCCTGGTGAATTCCAAGGCAGTCTCGGGCGGCATTGCTTGCACATATGGGGCAAGGATTTGGTTGTGCTTCCTGAGGTAGAGCTGAAAGGCGTTGCTCGCCCATCGTCCCTTGACCTTCACGACGTCGAAGGGGACTCCTCGGAGGAGGTATTCGAGCGTGGCTCCAATGCGAATTCCATGCCCATGAACGCGGTTGAGACCTGCTGCTTGTGAGAGCTTGTTGAGACGGACAACGAAGGCTTGTCGTGTCATTGGTTTGTAGCCTTTGGTCGTTTTGTAAGCGAAAAGCAGACCGTCAACAGGGGGGTCATTGACACTAATGTGTTTGTCGAAAGCGTCTAGTGGATCTGTGGGCCCTTCCTGTCTCGCCCAATGGACCTCTTCACCGGAGGGGCTGGTTTTAGTGCGTGGGAGGGCAAATACTTTGGTATGTAATCCGTTGCGGTCCGTGTCGTCGCGCGCGCTGCTGCGGGTGATATGGTCCGAAGGATTGAAGGCGTCGAGCCTCTGCAATGTGAACTCTCCCACGCGTGCAGCTGTGTAGAAAATCGTGGTAAGACAGGCAAAGAAAGCTGCGTCAAACGGCTCATCCTGATCGAGCTTGGTCTTGATCAAAGATATCATCTGGGTGGTGACAGGTTTGCGCTTGTCCTGCTTGGCCGCAGGTGGGGCAAGCTTAGCCGCACCCTTCAGCATAGTACTGATTTGGTCCTCGTGAAGAACACAGGGCAAACCATAGAGCGTATGCCAAGCTCGAACGCCATAGATATAGTTCTGAATAGCTCTGCCTGAGAGGGAACCGGCGAGAGCTGAGATGAATGAGGAAATAAGGGCTGCCTTGGCGGGTGCACGCTCTTTCTCCAGGATCACTTTGCTATCGCAGAATACGTGGTACACGAGTAGGCCTGCGCCATACGTAGCACGAGTGCTTTCTGCCCAGCCCTGCAGAGTGACAGCTTTGATTCTTTCGTGTAGCTCGTGGGAGACTGGGGAATCTAAGAGTGAGCGCGAGTCTGGGTGTGGGAGCCATTTATCAAGCCTATCCTTGGCTAGACAGTGAGGTCGGAGTTCTGAAGATGCAGGCACGAGGTTCGCAGGGTATGCCACAACGGCTTTGGGGTGGCGTGCGCTATTTGCTTTGTCGTTGTAGCGGAGTCTTTGGTTGGGCAGTGTGGGCAGGCGGGAGAAGTCGATGTTAGATGCAGAGCGAGTTGCACTTGGGATCGTCGAAGTCGAGAATGAAATCACGGATTTCTTCGGGTATGGGGATCCGCGGGAGTAGATACGTGGTGGGGGGATACTCGCCGCGCGACGGTCCGTCGGCTGGGTTGTCAGCGCTGGGGATGTATTTTGCGAAGACCCGATGCGGAGGGGACGCCAGGAGGGCATGTATCCTCCTGAAGGTAGCGTTGGTGGGGGCATTCCGGCTCCTCCCTTTCTTCCAGCCGTGGACAACTCCCTGGTTGTCGCAATAAACCTCGAGTGTCGTGCTATGTGGGTCGAACGTGAGTAGGGCACGAACGAGGAGCTTGAAGGCGACGCTTTCCGCCCACCCAATGTCTCGTCCGTTGTGATTCCACTGTTTTCGTAGCCTCCATGCGCGCCATTTGTTGCCGATGACGATCGCCATGCCGCTACTGGTGCTGGCATCAGAAAAAGCTTGGTGGTCTACTGCATGTGGGTGAAGTGGAATTGGGATGGGGGGGTTGGAATCGAGTGCGCGCAGCCACCAATGGAGGTCGTTGATCGTGCCGCGAGGTTGCCTACGTGGCATGAACGGGTTGTTGCCGAAGATACCTAACATGGATTGGAGCGAGGTGAGGTAAGCGCTGCCCTCTGGGATGACTAATGAAGCGTGGGATAGGCGTCCGTGGAGCTTCTCCACCTGCTTGAGTGTGTGCGCTGTCGTGCGTAGCCACTCGTGTATAGCAGAGATATACTTGGCGCGCTTTGCTGGAGTGAGACCGACTGTTTTGTTT
Organism: Strobilomyces echinocephalus; assembly: GCA_038090115.1. NCBI lineage: Eukaryota > Fungi > Basidiomycota > Agaricomycetes > Boletales > Boletaceae > Strobilomyces > Strobilomyces echinocephalus. The sequence continues at coordinate 2,273 of JBBPMC010000861.1, forward strand.
TCTAAGTCCCATGTGAAGCCAAGGAAAACCGGTGTTGGTGAAAATGGAGTGTCCTTCGAAAGTTCCCAGGGAATTCCGAGGCGGTTGGTGATATGATCAATGTGACTAAAATCATATGCGTAAGATCCCGATGTGTCACTCGGATGCTCTGCATTCAGGTCTCTGATAGGGAGTGTGCAATCCTCAGCGAATTCTTCATGGGTCGCATCAGCCATTGCCTTCCCTTTGAACCACCAACGGCCATTGTCCTTGAGACGCTTTCCCTGTAAAGCAATGATGTGCGCTTTCATCTCGCGTGTGTTGTTATAGTCAGCGATAGAATTGCGGGGTAACCGAATGAAGAAGTGGTCATCTACCCAGGCAATTATTGGTCCAATGCCTGCAGAGCGCATTATGTCTAAGCCAGCGTCTCGTAGAATACCATAAGACCCTGCTGAGGGTCCATAGCCAAAACATAGGCTTGTGTCTACAGCGAAGAGTGCGGGATTGTCTGTCAGTCGCACAACTAAAGCAGGCCACTGAGAAGGGTGCAGAGGTATGGTGCGATATGCTTCAGCTACATCTCTAGTTGCTCCTTGGCTCCCCGGTGGTAGCGCGTGGACCAGTGTGCATGTGGTATGGAAGGTGCCCCATTCGCAGGGGAAAAGGGCGGGGTCGACCAGCGGGGTCGACCTGCGAGTTGATTGATGGTGCCTCATTAGTTCGGGGTGAATTAGGGTAAGATAGATTCTGTATAAGGCGAAATTTCCCAGGTTTGCCCGATTTGGGTATTAGGCTTAGAGGTGAGGACTGGAAGGGACCGATGATGGCTTCGAGGGCGTCTTGGGTGAAGGGCCCTATGTACCGTTGCTTCGTGAATTCTTTGTGCAATATTTCGTCAAATGCGGTGCAATGTACATTGATGGAAGGGTTGTTGGGTGGGGTAAAAGAGCGAGTGATGGTAGGGGCTTGTACTTGGAAACCGTGAATTAATTGCTTGGGTAGCGTAGGGTATTTATGGGCAAGGCCAAACGCTATTAACAAATCACGCCAGCCCTCTGCGTTGTACGGCGTGACGACCCTACTTTGGAGGCGAGCTAGGAGGATGCTGTCTGCGGGGGCAATCCTGGACTCCATGTTCTGGGTCTCCACAGCCCGAGCATTCGTGGGTGTGTCCTTGACCTGAGCATCCACGTGGACGTTGGAAGTTCCAGCAGAGGGTCTGACCGCTCTTGTTGAGGAGGCGCCCTTGCTGATCACGTGTGCAGTAAGTGGGACCTGAGTTGTCCCAGAAGGATGATGCGTTGCAGGGGGGGCGATCAGGGCGTTCATCGTGCCTCCCAAGGCACTTTGGGCAGACTGGGGGGGTCTTGGCATTGCGAAAGGATCGATGTTGTTTGTTGTCGCGGCTGCGACTACGCCGTGGTGACCTTTCCCTGGATTGGGACCTGCGGCGCACTGGGCGGGGACCTCTTGCGGAAGTGAAGCGTGGTGGGGAGGCAGAACGTGAGGGTCGTCGACGGCTATCCCGGGCAGAATGTCGCCCACGGTCCACTGTTTGGAAACGGTTGGACCGGGTTCGATCCAGCTGGGGGGTGTCATAAGGCGATTAGGTGAGCAGTGGGGAAAGGGTAGCAGTGGATGCGAGCGGGGGAGGTGCACAGGGAAGCAGCAGCAGTGCCGTGTTAGTGGCGTGGTAGCAGCAGTGGGGTAGCCAAAGGGCAGCAGCATGGTAGCAGCATGGTGGTAGCAGCGTGGTTGGAGGGGTTGCGCGGTTCGTGTGATGCGGCGGAGTAGGGGGAAGGAGAGGAATAGGTCAGGTTCGTTCTGTACATGCGTGGATGGGGCACATACCTGCTCGAGGTTTGCGCGTACTTCCCTGGAGTCTAGCTCGCGCGCTATTTTGGCAAGGAGGTCCTCGTTTATCGTCGCGATGTTGTAAGCCTTGCGGAGAGCGAGCTTGTCGTGCCAGTCCGCACGTGCTCTTGAGGCGTAGAGCAGCAGAGCCTTTTCTCCTCTTTCCCCCTCCTCACGGAGAGGGTGGTTATCCAGGTTGTGGAAAAACCAATTGAACGAGTTGATGGTATCCTCGCCCCACTTCGTGTTGTCGATGGCGGTTAGGAAGAGGTTCTTGGCGTACATGTACTCGCCGTAGGAGAGCTGGTGGTCTAGTTTCGCGTTTTTGGAGGCGGCGAGGGAGCCGGCGGATCGTACCATGACCCGGCCTTCCTCCGCTCTGGTGACCGCGAGGGCATCGGTTTCGTCTGACTGCCTGACCATGCGCGCAGCTTCGCGGAGTCCCTCTCTGGAGAAATACCACAAAGGGACATGTTTGCGCGCTTCGATGCGCTTGATTGCGTAGTCTGCCGGTCTCGCCGCGAGGGTGGTGGCAATGCGTGTATCTGGGTCGAAGGTGATGGGCTGTAAACCCGCTCCTGGTACTGGGTCGGCGGGCTGAGCTACCGGAGCTCGGTTCCCTCCAGGGGGGTTGCCGTTAGGGGGCTGCTGTGCGTCTCGGTTGGGGCGAGGTTCTTGATCGTGTCGATGTGGTTCATCGTCGTCCCCTCTCGGTTCTCCGTCGTCGGCCTGGTCCGGGCGTATTCCACCTAGTCCCGTCCGGGCCCATTGTTGCTCTAGGAATGCGATGGCTTCGTCACGGTTCAGCTGTTGTGTGCATGGTGAGCTCGACGAGGGCGGCGAAGCCAGGCAGGGCAAAGTCTGGCGGAGGGAATGGTTCTTGCTCCATGTTTGGTATGGAAGTGGGAGTTCCACAGGGTTCGGCCTAAAAGGAGTGGACGAAGGAGGGGGAGAATGACGGGTTGTCTCCCAACGAGTGGCTGCCGCGCGAAAAGAAAGGAAAAGGTCGGTGCGCGGCTGGTAGGCCGACTGGTGAGAGAGCGAAAGAGAGGGGGGTGCCGGGTCACAGCCACTCGCGCAAAGACAAAATTCTATTCCTACTCGCGCACTCGTACTACTAGAATGGCTAAATGCAGCACGGTCAGGACCTATACAGTGAATTATTGACGACCACGGAAGACCTTTATCCATCCACTTGCATTGACGCTTCGCCAGCGCCTTCACTTTGTTGGGATTTGGTTTGGCTACAATACTCCTATAAACGTATTGAAGCAGCCCTGACGAATCAACCAACTTGCATACCTTCCATGAGATCTTAGGGTCTACGGGATCCAGTGCAGACCAACCAATCGCCAACGGTTCTTGCTCTGATGGGAAGGGTACCATACCGAACCATTGCTTTGCAACTGCCTGGGCTGAGGAATCAATGTTTCCAACGAATAGCACTCTCCAAGCAAGGTCCCTCAAATCATCCGGCAAGTTCTCTCGCAGCTTCAGTAAACCTTTAATTGGTGATGGGTGATCGGAGCCCAGGGTCAGTTGAATTGCATAAATCTCCGTCTGAAGCACAAGTGCACAGTCAATGCCAGCGAATCCAGTTGGCGCTATCCAATAGTATGGAGGCCGTGCAACATTGACATTGGACCAGCTTGTGGGGATGAGAGTGTCCATCCCTTGTAGTGAGGTGGTGCCTTGATGGCCTTGTAGCCAGTGGCACTCTATGGTTTGTGATGCGAGGAAGAAGCTGTGGAACCAATTTTCGAAGATATAGCCGGCCGCCGAACGAGTTCCGGAGCACTGTGTAAGAGTACGGAAGAAGGTCAGCCTGGTCAGATTATTCTTCCGTCAGAGTGCCTCCGCTAGAAGACTGCGAAGGGTGGTTGTCGGCACAATGGTACGAGTGAACCTGCGAATGATTCCGAGCTTTGAATGCTTCATGGGTCGACAAAAGTAGAATGAGGCCGAGGCTTCACCGGGATAGTTGTTTGCTTCAATCGCAAGCAATGTTTCCTCGCATTTCTCCACGGATTCTGCCGCACTTCCTTTATACAACTGCTCAATCATGTCATCTGAATCATTAAAGAACTCAATGAGGCGTCGAGGAACACCGCCCCATTTCTTCGCAAGAAAGCTCATGCACTCGACGTCAAGAGTCAACAACCGGCTGTCGTTTCGTTAGCTTGGACAAAGGAGCGGCGAGCAACTTACGCGAGATCGTCGATCTCCTTCGCGGACCAGATATCTATTACATAGCAGTAAGTATGAGCATACTTGCTCCACTGCTTCCATCGCGTCTGCTTTGGCAAGGTTGCCTGAATGGTCTTGATAGAGCCTGGAGTGTTGTAAAATACAGATAGGGGTTGCGTGGCGTCCGTGCTGGAGTCTGAGAGCGCCCACACTGGGATGTCATACAGCGGGGACGGGTCGAGCATACTGTAGAAAGATGCTGTTTCGCCAAGCAATAGGTAACCTTGGGCTTGCATCTGCCACGCGACAGCCTCTTTGTTCCCGAGACGGGTGACAAGTATGTATGCGAGAAAAAGTGATTTCCCTGACAACAGTAAAGAGATCAGGTCCAAGTCCTGAAACATGACACGTCGATGATGCTGGACCCACCGATACCTGGATGGCCCGTAATGTAAGCCGCGTTCTTGTATATAACGTCCTCTTTCAATGCTTGAAGTGCTATGCAATACTCTTCTCTCACGAGTATCTTTTCATATTGAGGTTTCAGCCCAAGGATACCGAAGGCCCTCATATGTTCCGACAAATCGATGTACTTGAGTCCTGTGCGGTCATCGCGTTTCAAAATCGCCCCTGGATTACCCCAGACTGCCTTGGTAAGTGAGTTTAGTTCATCGAGGGGAGGTTGTGGAACGACTCCTGCCATGGTTAGAAGCGAGGATTGTGGTAAGTTTGTGTGCACAAGTGTGTGGTGTAGAGAAGAAGAAGGGGGACGTGCACATGCGCCCCTGTCACCCCCTTAAATATGTAAGCAAAAAGCCCCTATCAACGGCAGCGCGGGGCTATTCAGGCCATCCGCGGAGTGGCCCCGTGACGTGACGTGACGGGTAGGCCCCCCACTGGCAGTGGGCAATTAGCCTTGAATAAAGTTGTTTAAACTCGATGAATCGCGCTGACGGCAGGAGCTCCATAATGCCGTTCAGCTGGCTAGAAAAAAAAAAAAGTCAGGTGAAGACTTGTCACTGTGGTAGCGACGGTATGGAGATGGGGATACGATTGGGTCGACACTATTCAGTTAGCCAGAAAAAATAATTTACGGCCTTTTTGTAACAACAGCGAGCTCTAGCTTATCGTGGGGCTCTAAGTCGGGGCCATCCTCGTCTTCGACGCCATGGGAAGGTCGCCCGGTTGCCGCTGCTGATGTCGTCGTGGGGGGCGCTTGGACTTGCTGTGGGCGTCGAGGGGTGCCCCTTGCCCCTGCCCGACCAGCTTGAGGCCATCAAGCGGCCAAAGAGAAGTCGGTAATGCAGTTTGCCAGCGGTGGGCGCCGTCTCGCTCTGCAGAACATACACCGTCAGGGACCCTCAAACTCACACCGATCATCAACTCTGCGCTCACCTCGCTCACCTCCCTCTGCACGCCCTATCCTCGTCCCCGGCTTCATCTGGCTATTCCTCGAGCGCACTCTCGTTGGACCGCCGTATCTCCAGCAGCGACGCTCGTGCCCTCATGTGAGCCTGAACACCCGCTGGCACTCGCGCCCGCACCCAGCAGACTCGACACGCGCTTCGAGACGAGTGGATTCGTGAACCCATGCTCGCGAATATGGGGCTGCTGAGCGAGTGCTGTGTCGACCTACTCGGAAATGGGCGTAGAGGAATAGCTGCGAGGCGGAGCGTCCATACTGGTCGGGCAGGAGGATGGAGGATGGGCGGCATAGCTCAGCGATGGCGTCGAAGATGTGCATGCATTTGCAAAGGGCACAATGCCGACCTCCACTTGGAGACGACTGATATCAGGCATCACCCTTGATTTCTTGCCCTGCGATGTGGGTCAGAGAAAATGGGCTGCGATGGAAATCACACCGACCAATGAATTTTTCGTATGCGTCATACCCCGATCCTCTCGATTAAGCAACCAGCTGATGATTTCGTCGACGGTGTACCCTGATGCAGAGTCCTTTGGCTTTCGGGGCTAGTGAGAGAGAGCCTCTTCGTGTAGACACATAGGTTATAATGGGGACAAGTCCGACAATACTGGCTGGCGCGCGAGTCCATATCTATGTTGCAGAACGATCAGTAGCACCATGGGCGCAACGTGCCCGAAAGGGCACGCCACGCGCTTTGTCGTACCCGTACGGCACCTGTGACACGGAAACCATTTCCGTGTATTTCCGTGTGGATCCGGTCCCTCGCCATGCACAAGGCATTCGATGAGCGACACAGACTGGAAACAGCTCAAGTACAAGGAATGCAAGGCATAGGACGAAGAGCTCGTCAAGATCAAAGCACGGTTCCGCGAGCCTGCGACCGAGTTTCTGGAACTGTCATTGCTCAACACGTGCCGCGTGCGCAGAACTGGGAACTTGAAAGACGGTTTCACCGGAGGTGTCATGAATGATGCACGCACGTCCCCCCTAAGAATTGGACGAAATGCTGATCGAGCCTCAATGGCAGGAACAAGAACACCAACAGATTCAGTACGGATTGAAAGCGCTGGCCCGCTTCCCCCCGCGTGTCCTCGTGCTAAACTGCACCATCTCGCGCTCGTTCACGTCCCCTGCGTGCTCGCCGCCGGCACTCTTCGTGCCCAAATGTCGTCCACCGCCTCCCCCGCGGCTCCTCACGCTCAGTGAAAAAGCGCACTACGCGATTGGATGTCAGCGTAGGCAATACGATAGCATACGCTTGCATCGTAAATGACTCATGAGTGCTGGCATGGATACACCCCGTATGCAGACCCACGTCCACGAAGCTGTTTCTATGAACAGTCCCTGCATAGATTGTCATAGTTGGGGAAGTAGCTGTCCACATCAATGCCATTCTATTTGTACCTAGCGTACACAATCCACGATCCTCTCCCATCCCCTGCTCTGATACATCCCAGCATGCATCTAATGCTTTCTTTACGACTGTCTGGCTGCATCGACTTCGCTCTAAGTCAAGTAAACAAGCCGAACACGATCAGTAAACCTCGTGAGCCAAAACAACAAGGTGTGGCCATACGTAGTGGCGTGGAAGGAATCATACGATCGACCTGGAGAATGGGGATACGACTGGGTCGACGCTGTTCAGTTAGCCAGAAAAAAAAATTCACCGTGTTCATAGACCGTGATCAATGCCACCGTGCGTGGGTTTGGCCTTTGGTAACAACGGCAAGCTCTAGCTTATCATGGGGCTCTAAATCGGGGCCATCCTCGTCGGACTTGGGGAAGCACGGCGGGGCGGCGATCGACCCATTGGGCTCGAGGGGACACAGCGGGGGTGGCCATCGAGCTGTTGCGTTCAAAAGAGGGCCGAGGGGTACAAAACGAGCCATGGGGCTCGAGGAAACACGGTGGGAGCAGCGATCGAGCCGTTGGGCTCGAAAGAGGGTAGAGTGGGGGCGAAACGAGCCATCGGGACTCGAGAAAACACAGGCGGGGGTGGTCGTCGAGCGATCGGGCTCGAAAGAGGGCCGACTTGTTGTGTCATCCTTGTCCTCCCGGGCAATTGCGTTGTCGTGGCGTGTGCTTTGTCGTCAGTTCGTCACGTCATCGTCGTATCGCCGAGTTGGTGTGTTGACATCGCTGCTGGACTCGTGTGTGTGTCGGCAGGAGAGGGGTCAGGCACGATAGAACGGCAGCGCGAACGAGCGTGGGGGGGCGTTGGATGGGGAGGAGATGCGAGCAGGTGCAAAGAGGGGACGGTAGAGGTGTTGGACGACGGTAGGGCGCGAAGGAGCGCGAGGGGGCTCTAGACGGCGACGGGATGCAAGCAAGCGCGAGAGGGAAGGGAAAGCGGTAGATGACGGTAGGCGAGCCTCGCGCTCGATTTGACGCGCTGGCGGCGTAAACGAGCGCAAGGGTGCGTAGGGACAGCGAAGGGCGTTGGACAACGGTGGGGCGCGAGTAGACGCGAGAGGGGACGCGAGGGAAGGCGGTGGACGATGTGGGGCGCGAAGGAGCACGGGGACGAGCACCACGCTCGATTTGACACGCTGGCCGCACGAAGGAGCGCGAGGGGGGTGTTGGACGACGATGGGGCACAAGTTGACGCGGGTCAAGACACTGCATTCAAATCATCTATACAAAGCAAAAACTCTGTGACATCCTATTCAGCCACCTCTCGTGCTCGAAATATGGCCCGCAGATGAAAGGTACCAACACATTCCAAAACTTGTCATTCGTTCCACTGATCCTTTCATCCACATTTTGTATCTTCATCGTCATATACTCGAACCACTCCGGATAATATCCCGCCCATCCCCAGTCAATGATCCAAAGGCGATCATCTTCCCCTACAATGATGTTTCGGAGGTTGAGATCTTGGTGTGTCAGCACGAGGGGTTTGGAGTTATCGAATAATTCTTTCCTCGAAGTGTCCCCTAGAGGCACATTCTTGACATCCATCGCCATCCCGTGACGTTTGTTGAAAAACGTTGAAAACTCGGAATATGAGGCAAATGGACCGCGGTGAGATTGAACCTGACCAAATATAGGGGATTCACATATTCGTGGTCCTTGTACGCTCAGTGGGCCGGGAGGTGTCCCTTCAGAAGCCTTCAAGCGACGGAGCTGACGGACGTAATGGCGTAACGTAAAAGCAACACAGATTTTCCGCCACGTCGAGAGAGTTGGCCAGACATGAGCTAGAGTTGGACCCTGGATGTAGTCCATGACAATCATAAAGTCCCACTGACGCTTCACAACGCGACGAACACGAGGGACAGGGATGGTCGTCTCTGCAAATAGGAGGTTGAGCGCGTTCGCTTCTGAGGCATCTGCAGCATCTTCCTCCATGTCTTGGGAGGCCTTTGCCACGGTGTTTGCTGTGAGTTTGAAGATGGCACAGTCTGGCTGTATGGCGGGGGCTCCACACCGGAGCTCGAGGATCTCCTCATCGCTAAGCCGGTCAACATCTGAGGGCTGGAGGCTGCATGAGCACCACCAGCAGGTACATCACTAAAACCCTAAGACCGTGCTACCCTATTATTCAGATGCCAGACAAAACTAAAAAATATTCATATCTATATTGTATTAGAATTGAACAGCAATTTCGTCAACATATTTTGCATCGTGATACATCTGCAGCTGAAATGTGGGTTGATGTAGGTTCATTGTACAGCCTTTACAATCCACTCGTCTGAGTCGTCAGTCATGGAAAATGAACCAATTGATACGTGTAAAGATAATGGCTTATAACTACATTGCAAGACATGTCCAATATCCGGATACAAGGAGAAAGCTCGGGATTACAGTAAGTAAGTGGCAGGCCCAAGCAACTGTTCTGCGGGTCGAACTATGGCGGTCTGATTGCACTTTTATTTGGCGCGCGCGCAAACAACACAGCGCGCGCAACTTTTCGCAGTTGCGCGTGCAATGTTCACCTCTACGAGCCAGCCCACGACGCTTCACACCGTTTTGACCCCAAAAGTCGTTGAGTGTGCTTTTTCGGCGGTCCATCACAACCAAGTACCAGCACTTGGTCATCGTGGGAAAATGTTCATAGAAAACGTCGTCGACCCGCTCGCCGAACGATGGTGACGACGAACCCATCGTTTACAGCCATGGCCCCCTCACGTCACCGAGCTGGCGGACGACACAACGGGGTTGAATCCAAGCACTGTCCACCGCCTCGATTCGGTCCCTCGTGTCTCCTTGCGCCCACCGTCGTCCAGAGCCCCTGGGGTCGTTTGCCGCCCCCTTACTCTCGTTCACACCGCTTGCCGCGTCCAGTTGAACATCGCTAGCCACACCCCCCCTCGCCCTCATTCACGCCGCCGCTGTGCAGGTGGGGGTTCATTCATGCCCCAACCCTGTCTTGGCGTGACCGTCGTCCACCGTCCCCCGTCTTCTCGAGCACCAGCGCTCATCGGTTACCTCCCTGCCACTCGCCTATATTCAATTGCCGTGACCATTTGAAAGTCGCTACCTCCCCGTCCTTGCCGTGCCACGCCCTCTTCTCCAGAACACTTGTCTCGATGCTCATGCGCGCCACTTGTCAGATGAGGCTGATTGATTTGCCGCCATCGCATCGGTATATGAAGTTCGACCGCATCGACTGGAATAGAGCGTTCTTCAAGACCTATTACGAGAAGCGTTTATTCGGTCATCTGCTGGTCAACTTCAACCGAATCTGGGTCATTCACGTCTCGCTGTACTGGTATTACACGGCATTCAACTCTCCCAAGATCTATCAGATCACTAGAGCAGACAATACCGTCGTTAACTCTCCTGCCTTGTCGTGGTCCGTAATGGCTCTGGGTGCTATAGCCATGCTCATCATGATTGCTGCACCTCTCGCGGAATTCTCGTATATCCCGGCTACTTGGAATAATACCTCGCACGGGAGATGGAAATCAAGTACAAGCCAAAGGTAGGCGCCATCGAGGTCATCAGCTCAGTATCGCATTGACTCTGGGTTAGGTGCTCGTCTCGTAAATATGGAACGCCCCTTCTTTGCTCAGTCCCTGATCATTGATCTCCCGGAGCCTCTACCGGCTGATGCTATGCCCATGTTTACGGTCCTTACAACGAGAAGGTGTGTTGCTCGAACGATACGTCATTGCTGTGCTGATGCGTGTGTCAGATCCTCCTTTCTCGGAGGGAAATTATCCGCGAAGAGGATCAAACGCTCGCGTCACTCTTCTCGAGTACTCGAAGCAGCCCTACCCTGTGGAATCGTCAAAGACACCAAGATCCTCGCCGAAGTTCGCTGACTCCGGCCCCCTTTTGCCACTGGCTGATTCTGAGTCGGTCCCGGTTGGTCCAGGATCACGGAGACACAGCAACCTTCGCATTGTCGATACAACGTACAAAAGAAGTCGTCAGAACTCGAAAACAGAACCGCCATCACTATCTTCCTCCGCCTCACTCTCTGATGACGAGTCCATCTCGTCCTCATCACTTTCACTATCCTCGGGCCCTTCAGTGTCGTCGGACCCATCATCTTCAAGTCCTTCACCCATAGATACTGATTGTACGCCTTTCATCTGATCGTCGCCAGGTTCGGAACCATCCTCGTCATCCAAAGTGTCAGCGGGATCCCCGACATCATTGGTGCCGTCTTCATACATTGCCGGGGTTGGAGGATGATATTGGGCATGATGGCCTACACCAAAACCAGTATATCACATGAACATATCACGGTCAGCAAAGCTGGGTGCAGTGTCAGACATGTTGGGGTATCTTGAGAATAATCTTACATGTTAACGTAGTATGTCATCCAATCATCAACACCGTCGTTTTCCCGTGCAACCGATGGACCGTGACGGAGTAGGGTATCAGTACGACCATCAGCGAAGGCTGGGATCAAATGACAGGCGCGAAGGACAAGGGATGGGTCAAGAAACCCAAATGCCGCATCTGACTCTGAAGGAACAAAACCAATTTTAGGAAGCCGCGCATTCTTCAACCCCCAACGATAGCCCGGTACGACTCCAAACCAACGGACCCACAAAAACTCCATTTTTCGCTCGTTACCCTCATGATCAACGGTAATGAGAAATGCACCCAAGACTTGAGCATACCAGAATGGATGGGAGTTTGGATTATCCTCCTGCGAGAGTAACATTACAGCCGACCCTTGGCCAGGGTGCAATGTGTCTTGATCACGGCGCATGTCGTATGTCGTATAATTGATCTGGAAACGTTTCGGGCGGAGAATGCTGTTGAGGTTGTTGATGAACCGTATGGAGCGCCGCTCTTCACTGGAGAAAGTGTGCTCATCGCCATCATATTTAAAGTCCAGTAGTCGTGATAAGAGATGGTCTTTAAGCTTCAGGATAAAGTTCTGGTTGACCAACAGCGCTATGAGGACTGTACAGTTACTGGCAAAACGACACTGACCTGAAGGGCAGGATCGTCAGGGCTACTCTGAAGGAATTCAGCAAGATTGAACGTATTGGCTGCTGCGTCCGATAATCGGTGGTGAAGCTCAAGCGGGACCAGGTCAGGAGCCATATCATTTTGTGAGTTCTCGGGGTCATTGCATTCGAGATACGTGACGCGCTGGCGCCGAACTAGGGTTTCGCGCCTCTCCTGCTTCGCAATCTGGCCCGCCGGCTTCTGCTTGTTTGTACACTGATAGAATTTTTTGACTAAACGATGCGCAACCTCTCCCTGGAATCGGATGTCATGTTAGTTTCGAGAGTATATTTCACACGACTTACAATCTGAGTAGTATATGAATCAGTCGTTCCAAACAAGCGAATAGTAGTCACGTAGTCGCCGAGAGCATGTAGCTTATACGTGGAAAGGTTGAACGACTTGGGGCGAGCATGCGTACCACCTGAAGTGGGAGCGGATGAACCTAGTTTCCCACTCTTTCGCCGCCAACGTGCAGCGGCCTCAGAGGGCAGCTCCACGGTGTGGAAGGCATTGCATGTGAAGCCTTGGAACTTCCTGAGTTGCCAGCCGAGTAATCGTGTGACATCGTCAAGATAGCAGAGTGAATCGTCTGTATGAAGCCGAAGTTTAGCAAGGGTATGCCATTGGGCAAGCCGAAAAAGAAGACTTCGTATTATGTTGTCATGTTCTGATGGGAACAACCCTTCAAATGCAGGTATAGCGCACTGCAGGAACATGTTTCAGTCCATCGGTGTTCAATTCGTGAGTCAAGATGAACAGCACCTGGAGGACGTCCTCGAAATGTCGAGCTGCAAATTGTCAACTTTCTGCGACATTGGGAGGAAACCGTCGGATAGCACTCTTCCCGAATGGCGGTATTTGACGAAACCTTGTTCGTGAGGAAGCACTTTCAGGAAGATAGGACATGACATAGAATGAAAACCTACCGGTCATTAAGAGTTGAGATACTGCCAGGATTGATAGTGTAAAGCAGCCTTAACAGATGCCTAAAAACTGACTTGAAAACACCCAGTTCAAATTCGTGAAGGAGATCGTGTTACGCTTCGCTCCTCATCCGGTCCTTATCGGATGACATCTCAAGGACTTACGGACTCATCTTTCTTTTTCTTCTTATTTAATCTTATCGCATCTTATCTTTTATCTTATCACAGGATCAACGGCCATAGCCTCGCCCTCTGATCTCTGCACCAACGTCACTCGCTTCACCTTCGTTTCACCTCGCGCATGTCGCATCCTTGACACAGCCAAAGGCCTGTGCATGCTTCTCTTCTCTTCCATTCCATCATGTTTCATCTCCGCGTTTCATGAACGCGTCTCATGCTTCCCTTCCATTCTACCCTCCTTCCATCTCACATGTTTCATCTCCGTTCCCTTCTATGTTTCACATCTGATACGCGTTTCAGCCACACTCCTGCGCCTAAGGGCAAAGGGCTTGGACTATTGTAGACGAAACGCTTATGTAAACCTATGTACTCTCTGAATATATAAACCCAGTGAACGTCGACTGGCAACCCC
>JBBPMC010000862.1:0-15653 GCA_038090115.1 Strobilomyces echinocephalus
CTTCAAGTGGCGGCGCTAGAAATTCGAAAACCGAAAATTTGTACCTCGGTGTGACTAGGCGTGGAAGGACAGGCTACTCGACGCCCGCAGTGAAAAGCAAGCTCGTACATCCAGGGTCATCAGCGCTAAATTACCGACCGCAACGAACGAGACTACATGCTTAACAGGAGCCATTGGCACAGAAAAAGATACCCCTCGCGTGGCCGTCGTTCGCGCAGATGGCAGGCGAGCGGTTCCAAGGCTATGGTCTAGATGCCATAAACTGCATCGTAGCAAGCCCAGTGACTGAGGAATGGAGCAAGTCGTCTTCGGGTAACTGTCCAAGCGACACCGGGGCAAATCAGCCACGTCGGGCGTTGTCGCGCAATGACTCATTTACACGTTGACAACGCCTTGCCAAGTTGTGTCTCCTCCATCTCCATAGCCATGTCGATGTTTTTGGTGCTGTCTACCTGAGGCTCATGCTGCACCTTCTCGAGCGCGTGTGTTCGTGGTTTGGCTCAGGAGGTAGTTAGTCGTCGCATATGACGGTTAGAGCGTTCCATCACGCGTGTGCTTGCGTTCCAAGTCAACTGACCCCTGCAGACCACTGTGATTGAGCGCATCGCGTCACTCTGATGATAGTATGAGGCGACGGTGAATTGAATGTCCGAGGCTCCGAACCTCACGTGACAGGTCCGAATGGCAGGTGTACATCGATGCCCATTGGATGCCCATCTACCTCTGTGCTCGCCAGCTACTTGCATTGCAATATCCTGCATGTGCATCACCTCATGATGGCGCTGGTTCGCACGGAACATCGATGTTTGCACTACGTTAGGAAGTTCGAAACTCGGCGAGCCGGCGCAGATGGCATGGAACACGGGGAATACAGAAAACGTGCGTCACTTATAGCTTTTGAGCATCTGGCAGAGCGTAACTGGAGGCATTTTATAGTAGGCATTCAAGCCTAGCGTCACTGGAGACCAACTGTCACTTTTCTTTGCCATCTGGATATCCTTGTATGGCGGTCTTTTTCTGGTCGCACCATCTGATCCGAGTCATAATCCCTCTCTCACCCCAGCCATCCTAAACTCTTCGTTACTTCGGCGTGCAAGATCCATCCCGCCGCAGTCCAGGAGGTCTTCCGCGACATATTCTGGTCGCTCGTCGCCCACACCATCTCGGCGACACGATTTTGCAGCCACGTCGAACGATTATTCGATACGGATCTGCTTGACGACTTCCACGTTTGCGATATCTGCAGCGGCATTCCCTCGGTTCCTTTCTACTTGGGAGCCCGATTAGACATGCTTGGACGTTCGAAATTCTATGCTCAGATGTCCTCGCGAATTTCAGGTGTCGATGGTTTTCCGGGGAGGTGGTAAATGCGGCATGATGACGGCAACAATCCAAGAAATCGAACGAGTCGAGTCGAGTCGAGTCGGCGGGTGGTTTTCCACGGTGCTACTTTTGCGATGGTACATTATCAAAACACTGGTCGGAACTCAACGTTGAGTTCCCAGAGCAACTGGCCATCCTCGTAGACCCGAATGGATCCATGACTTGTGGCCGTGGCAATGCGATGCCCCTGCGGCGAGTACTTTGCTGCCACCACCGAACGCTCGTGGTCGAGTGTCTTCGTTTGATTTCTCGACGGGACGTCCCAGATCATGGCTTTTCCGTTCTCCGATGCGACGACGAGTCGAGTGCAGTCGGGGGAGAAATCGACGTCGAATATGGTTTCCAAATCCTCCTTGTGCGAGATGACTTGCTCGTGTGTCTGGGCATCCCACACGTACACGTCGCCGGACAAGCCGCCTGCTGCTATCAATTTACTGTCGTTGGACACGGCAATTTTCAGGATGTTTGTCCCTTCCATTCTTGCGATTTGTGCGCCGTCTTCGACTCGCCACACTCGCACCCCTCCTCTGTCGCCGCTGACGAGGTACTCGCCGTTCGCCGAGAAGGCGATTGCCCATAGGTCCTCACCCCCGTCCAGTTGGGTCGGCCCGCGGTTTACTGTCCAACGGTCATCATCACAGTACGCTCTCCTCATCACTACTCACCGGTCGTGGTAGACGACGCAGCCATTAACCAACAAGACACAATAGCGTTGGTCGTAGGGTATGAACACGTTGCGTCACCGCATTCAGTTCGGCGCTCAGACGGTGCTTCCAACGGGGGATCTCGCCCAACGCCGAGAACGTACATACGAACGACGGCGAGGAAGAGCCTCCCCATCTTTCACGCCAGGATACCGTATACTTTCCTCGTCGCGGACGATACTTTACTGAGTCATGTAGCCAAGTCACGGCCAAACACAGTCGTTTGGCTGACAAAGCGCCTCGCGTTACCTCAAGGGATTGGCCAGTGCTGTGATCACGCACCTGAGGCCGCCGAACTGCAGAGCAAGGTCGCCCTCCGAGAGGTTTGTACCTTTTATGTCCGTTTCGACCCCCCTTCTTTCCCGTTCAACAACGTCGGGGTACTAGTATGTGTCGCAATGCATCCAAGCACCCAGTCGTGACGGCACGATAATACGGAATTTCTCACCTCCAATCTCTTGATCCTCGCATTTGATCCTATCATAGGACACGAAAAAGTTTGTTATGCAAAAGCAGTCTTTCTGTCAAACGGACATGACCCATCTCGGGTCTTATCTCGCAGAGTTCGACATCAACAGTTCATCAGCTTCACCGTGTCAATGAGCCACCGGTCGAGGGTATTGGAAGTAAAAGCGCCGAGACACGAGGCGGTCCTACGATATATGAATCGATAAGACACGTGCACGGCGGGCGGCTTGAAAGCGCGTCGGGACAGGTCCAGGCGTTCGTCGTTGCGCTCGTCTGATACAGCATCCAAATCATGTTCCGCAAAGCGCGTCTGTGGCCACGGAATGGTAGGCATCGGACGGAACAACCTAATCGATGACGCTGACGAGAACGCAAGAACCGACGCGGGAGGACAGACCTGCCTCAAGGACTAGTTGCCAGACCGAATCGACGGCGACCGCGACAAGTACCGAAGAGCCGAGCGGACAAAGTTCTTCCGGTCCTGTTTACCCAAGGAAAGAGCCAGTCGAGATCTGCTGTCCAGACGACGCACGGTGCGTCGCATTCCTTGGCGACGGAGAGCACGTCGTGAGCGGGGGCGAGGGCGGGAAGATCCGAAGGTGGCGGGTGGACTATGGCAGCGAGGTGTGTGTGCCGATGAACGCGGGGAGCGCTGTGTGCTCTATTGCGGTGTCAGGAGAATGAGACGAGCAGTGGCCCGGTGTGGCAGCTGTGGAACGCAGAAACCCATGAAAAAGTGAGGGAGATCCCCGGACACCGCGGTTGGCTATGTTCAGTCACTGCGGTGGACGTCTCACCGGACGCGACGAGGATCGCGAGCGGATCGACCGACAAGACGGCCTGCGTCTGGTCGCTGTCGACCGGCCGAAGATTCCTAGGACCGTGGAAACACGACAGCTGGGTCGCCGCTACCAAGTTTTCGCCCGACGGTCGCCTGGTTGCCACTGCCACATTGGGCTGTGACTCCGTTCGGGTCTAAGATCTACGCTTCGACGTCGCAATCCGAGTCGGCTCAGGTCTGAACAACTCCCTCGCCTGGTTGCCCAATGGAAACCATCTCTTCGCCTTGTCTCACGACGGCGAGATACACTCCCTCGCCGCTACTACCGGGCAGACTCTTGTGACATGGACCATCCACGACACCAAAGATGCTAGGTGTATTGCTGTTGCGAGCAACGGCACGTTTGTCGCTGCGTCTGCTGCTTCCTCGGTCTCGTTATGGGACATGACTACCCAACAGCAAATCGGTTCTGTCGTCCAGTTCAGCCATCCGGTCTACTCTCTCCTCATATCGGACAACCATGACATCGCGACACATGGACATGACTCGGTATTTTCCACACACAACATTGGGGATATACTTCCCCTGCCCTACGTGAGTAAACTTCGCTTCGTCCGGTGGTGAAGCCGCTCTCATTCGTACATTGAGCGGATCCACCTCGACACAGTTCGACCCCGCCGCAAACTCCCCGAAGCTCGACATACAGCGGAAGAGCAAATCAAGTTGCTACGTGCGTTCATTGCCGCCCGCACTTGCTTTCCGTTGATGACTTGTTCCCCATTAGGTGACGAGAACGTCCAGCTGAAAGAAACGATTGAGAAGCTTTGCCGCCACCTTGCTCAGTCTCGATGTGTAGTCGACGAGCAGAAGGGACAGATCGATTCATGGCAAATGAAAGCCAGTACGTTGATCGTCGCTGTTACTGGGGCTCCGTTGATGGCAGTGTCTGTCAGACGATGAAATAGCCCAGCTTAAACAGACCAACGAGAAACTTAACTGTGACCTCGCCAGGTCCCAACGTCTAGTTGACGAGCATAAGGAGCAGACCGACTCATGGAAAATGAAAGCCAGTATGTTCGTCGCCGCAGTAGCTCGCGCTCCGTCGATGACTGTGTTCGTTAGATGACGAAATCACGCAACTTAGGAAATCCAACGACAAGCTTCGCAGTGACCTGGCTGTGTCGTCCGGCCAGATCTCAGAGGAACAGGAAAGGCACGAGAAGCTTATGCAAGCAGGCCAGGAACTTCAATCCGTGATCCGTGTCCACGAACAAAAGTATGGATTTGAAGCCTTGTACGCTCAAGGTCGAACAGTCGACGCAGCGGAGAAACTCCTCGAGATAGCAACCCGTGCGAGCAAGCACATAAAGAGTAACGAATTCCTCTCTGGCTGGCTCACCGGTAAGTCTCACCGTATGGTTATGATAAGAATCTGATCTCGTCCCTCAGATTCTATGAGCAGATGCAGCAAGATTCTCGAAAAAACCGGCCAAGATGCGTCGAACGCCGGAAAACACGAGGAGGCTGTTATAGCCTACGCGGCTGCACTATCGCTCGGATCATCGAATCCGTCTACTGTTCTTGCGGAATGGGCAAGTGCCGTTTTGACCAATCATGAAGCGTTGCAAGCCAGTGTCCAGGTATTCTCGTCGCGGCTGATTTGACACAGACATTGACCGTCGGTTTAGTTCAAGACGTCGAGATTCGCCGTTTACCGCGCTGTATGCAACGTTCTCGAAGAGGTCGGTAGGATCTCGGAGGCAGTGGGGGTTTTCCGAGAGATGCCGAATGATCCGCGAGACACCGACACTAGTGACGAGCGAATGCGGTGGGAACGTGGTACGTGGCTTTCGTGGCATTGCAAGTAAACTGACTCATCTGTTTTGTTCAGACTTTCAAGAATGCTGCGTCGAAAAATCGGTGAACCTTGTTGACGTTGCAAGAGACAGCAAGAAGCATGAAGAAGCGATACAACATTATTTGCTCGCGAGATCACTTGACCCGACAAACGGTGATGTCCTTCTTAAGCGTAGCAATGAGGTTCGGGTCTATTCCCGGCCCTGTCGGACGTGCCTCGTTAATCTTTGGTATCAGCTCATCAAGCTCGGCCCATCCTCGTACGAAGGGTACGAAGACAAGCATGGGGCATTACATTGCATGGGCCGCTATAGTGAAGCGTTCGAGGCATTCCAGACAATGTTCCAGAAAATCTCGCAATCACGCGACCCAAAAATACGTGGTAAGTTTTTCTCTCCCTCAGCATTCAGTGTTCCTGAAGTGCTGCAAACAGAACTTCGGTTCGTCGACGCCACTTGCGCGATCCGAATGGAGATTCAGGAGGCGATCCGCCACTTGCCGACGGTGCTCATTGACACCGACACCGGTCGTCTATACGACAAGACGCGACAAGCAGCTGCTTTCGAGGAGCTGCCCGTCTATGATGAGCTCCGCTCGTCAATGACGACGGCCCTTGACCACTCACGTATTCGAGAAGAGGTGGCAAGTTTCTATCGCTATGTCATGTTCTCGCACAAGTGGCAGCTCGGGGAACCCACATTCCAGCAAGTCGAAAATGGCTCGGTCTACAGTCTGCCTTCGTCCCCGACCTTTGACAAACTGCGGAACTTTTGCAAGCTCGTGGTCACTCTTCAGTACAAGTGGGCTTGGAGTGACACGTGTTGTGTCAACCAGCTCGACAAGGGAGTCCAGCAGGAGTCCACTGTTGCCATGTTCCGGTGGTATCGACATTCGTCCCTCACCGTTGTCCATCTCCTCGGCGTCTTGTCGGAGTGGCAGGAGGCTGGCTGTCTCTGGAAGAGCATCTGGAATACTCAAGGGTGGACATATCAAGAATATGTCGCCTCTGAGGTCATCCAATTCTACACGGAGGACTGGAAGCCATATCTCGACCTTCAAATATTCAACCACAAGGAGTCACATACGGTCCTCTCGGAGATGGAACGGGCACTGAACGTCGCCACGCGGCGGCTGATCATTCTCCAGCCAGGCTTAGACAGAGCTCGGGAGAAACTATATCTCGCGTCCGGACGACAGACGACGCGGGAAGAAGACATGGCATACTCGCTTTTCGGGATCTTCGGGATTTCACTCCCGGTTGTGTATGGTGAGGGAAACCTGGCAATCGGACGCCTGCTGGAGCATATCTTGACACGATCGGACGAGGTGGCTCTTCTCGCGTGGACTGGAAACTCAGGCAGTCATTACAGCTACCTACCTGCCAGCCTGACTGTCTACAACGAAATCGTGCCACCGCATTTTCCAATCCCGGTCGAGACGCCCACGATGGATCAGATGGTCTCATCACTACGTTCATCCATCCTTGACCTCACCCTCGTCATCGACCTGTACGTGCGTCTCCATGACCACCCACCATTGTCTCTCCTCGCTGGTCGCTTGAGACTCCATGGAATGGTCTTCAAGCTCGGTGATCTTTCCCCTCCCTCGGCATCCGACGCTGAATCCAACGCCTACGTGTATCATACCACGACGCCCCTGCTCGGAGATATCGCGATCAAAACGACCGCGGACCTCTCGGAGATGAGAGGTCTACGTCTGATCCATCCGTGGATCAGCCCCCTGATCGACCAGGACTTTTCGTTCGACGACGCGTTGTTCGATCTGCCCACGCGGGCACTTCGACTGCTCGTTCGGCTTTGGCAGCCATTTGGGGGGCTGTTGCTTGCGTCGACGGGGCGCTCGCAGTACAAACGTGTCGCGACGGACAGCTTGATCGTCGTTCGGCTTCGGAAGGAGGCACCCTTGAACGAGTTGATGGACGCTGTCTGTACCGTCAACGTACAGTAGATGGTCGGTTCTCGGGACGAACCCATGACGACGTACCTTGCGACGTGAATCTTTACATAAATCGACACCGAGACGAAACAGGTGGAAAGTCTCGATTCTCGTTTTCGCCGTCATGTCGATGTCGTTTGGTTTCATCTCGTTCGTGACGTTGCTGCTGTGTCGTCACGACCGTCAGCGGGTCTCCTTGCTCATTTCCTTTTTTTATTGGGAGCCGAGAGTTTCCAGTTCTAAGAGAAACGTCAATTTGTACGCATGCGTACGATGAGGCGGGCCGCAGGAAGTGGATCTACCCGAACCCCCGGATCAACCTAGACCAAACTCCGACTCCGAGATCTCGATATCTAGAAGGCGTACCGATCACCGAGAAACCGAATGGCAGACAAACGCTTCTTTTTTTTGGGATGCGCCATGGGATAGCGATCGGCGGTCACCTATCCCCGACAGTATTCCAACTCAATGCGTCGGAGACACCCGGAACGCCGGTCTCGGGGGCATATAAAAGAGGCCCGGACGCGGGGCCCGATGAAACCAACCGCCCCCCGTTCCCTAGTCAGCCACACGTCCAACCTTCGCTCGACTCTCGCTAGTACGAACCATCGCCCCGTTTCTCTTTAGTCATGCCTACGCTGGATCTACCCTCCTGTGTGCCAGAGCTCTGCCTCGATGTGGATGTTGGGCTACCCATAGCGGCGCCGTTCGCCAATGACTCGTGAGTCGGTTTCGCGCCGGAATGTCTAGCACCGCGTCCGCATTTCTGACTCGCCCTCGACCCTTTGGCGATGATCAGGTTCGTCGCTGTCGTCCTTGGGTGCCCACCTCAGTTGGACGAGGCACCGTCGCGCTGCCATGCTGTCAATGTGCGCCCCGGACGAGTCTGAAATGCTCAACGAACATCATGAAACGAGCGGCGGGGCGAGCAGAAACGAGCGATTTACAAAGCGCAACAGGTGTATGACGAACCTAGGCGACGGCCAGTACTATCTCACCACCGGCTACATGCGCGCTGCATTTGGTACCAGGTTGGTACTCGATAATTTAGCTCTTCGTTCTTTACAATCTCACTCTGAAGGCGGCCAGTTGAACAGGGTTGTCGGCTACTTATAGCATTCCTTGGGCAGCTCCTATTACCCAGTTTTCCAGTGCTCTTGAACTTCCCGGTGGTTTCCGCGACTGCATTACATGTGAGTGATTACTTCGCGCACTGTTGGATCGACATTAACCGGACATCCGTACAGCGCACGAACAGACAACCAGCAGCTACACTGTTGCGAAGAACGGTTCATTCAACACCTTTTTCCCTTTCCGCATCCTGTATCGTGTTCGATCTACGATATGGGCCTTGTCCCGCAAGAACTCTCTGCCTATCCAGAACCGACCTGGTATGTTGCGCGGACAGTTGCTTGACTGGGGCCTTTCCACCGTGCATCCACTGTCTTCAGAAGGAATACACGATATCCTTCGCAAGCAGGCGTCTTCGTTCACGGACGACTCGGAGGCTGAGGGTGAACCAACAAGGTCTCGCGATGCTAGGCTAGTTCCGGAGCACAATGACACGGCCAGTGAAGGGCTACGGAGACAGATGAAGATTCTTTCGCTGAAAACGACGCGCAAGTGGTGTTGTCTGGTAGTATTGGCGAGGGCTTGCGATCATGCACACAATTTCCTTCCCTCGACAGATGCGAGCATCCTTCCGTCCCAACAGTTGGATTGGCACATCGGTACAAGGGTACGCCGGAGGACATTCCGTGGTCGCAGACGATCCTGAGGAACATAGAGGAACAACCGAAGAACCCCGAAGTAACCGTATGTTTGCTCAACGTTGCATGATCATCGAGTTACTTATTTTTCACTGGCAGCTAGGGTACGAGTCCACTTCCATCCCACTGCCAGTCGCTCAAGATTCCCACCACGATCTGGAATTGTTCTATTATTGCCTTCTGGTGATCATGCCATGGTTCTATAAACCTCACCATGCCCGCACCTCCCCCGCTGAAGGAATGTCCAAATTCCGACTTTCCAAAACTCTGTCTGCACTCCTGTTCTCGACCTACTCTACTCCAATGAGTCCCGACGCAAATTTTACCATTGCGCGACAAGAAATGGTCTACGCGTGACCCTACGAGACGAACTACCAGAGTACTTCCGACCTCTGGCTCCCGTGCTTCAAGAGTCACGCTCGGCCATCTTCGGAGACGACCACGAGATGAAATTCCAAGATACCTCCGCCAACCTGTTCGCATTGACCATGCACAATTCAAAGCTATTCCTGGGAAATGGACCGACAAGATTCAAAGCGACCTGAGCTTGCGCCGCTGGGTGCGGCTCATCTTCCCCCCTCAAATATCTACCCGCAAATGGAAGCTGATTGGAGACTAAGTAAAGCCGCTCGAGGACTCGACAGAGGAGCCCCCCTACTTCAGACCAATACCACCTTCGTTGCAAACCTCAGCTTCGTCAACCCAACAACGCTTGCCAGCCCCTTGCCTTTGGCTACGAGTGTCAGCGAACCGCCCACCCTGCTCTAATTACAAGATTTACCGCCCTGCCCCTAAACTCTCGCATGGAAAGCGACGGCAGCGATGACGGGATGGCAGAGAACCTGTACCGTAAGCTTATGAAAGTCGAGGCCCCTTCTTGTCGAAGCTCGAATCAAAACTTCTCATGACAAATGTACTATCGTTGCACGGTGGGAAGGGGCCAGAACCCAGGGAACCAGGGGCAACACCCCGCGCTATGGATGCAGACTACGACATGCGACTACCTATGAGGGCGCCAGGACCCCTGACACCGCTCGGGGGGACTCCGCCCTAGCGAGGCCCCGGCCCCCATCACAACGGGTAGTCTTTGTCATTTGTGATTGAGCGAAAGATAGCAAGTCCGGTGGCTATCCTTTGTGGCATGGACCGAGCGCACTTGAGTTGGCGGCTAGTCAGCTCAGAGACGGCGAGAAGAACGCGGTCGTCGTAATCAAAAGGAGGGACTCCGGGCTTGCTCGCTGGCGACTCCGAGGTGACAGTGATGATGTGCCTGGGGACCACCGTTGATAGACATGCGTCCTTCGAGGTCTCCGACGTCATACTCGGCTGCAGCAAATTCTCCATGTTTTTCCCGCTCCACGTACTTACACAAAGTGAGGAATCGCAGATCTTCGACGCTGCTTTCGTTTGTTTCCTCTCGACGGGTTTCCCAGACTCCGACCCGCTCGTGCAAGTGACGCATTGCTGTGTCTCAATACGACTCCCTTGCATCCTTGCGATTTCCGTGCCGTCTTCGACTCGCCACACTCGCACCCCCTCTCTGTCACAGCCGACGACGTGGGATTGGTGACGGACCTGTGCGGTCCGCGCACACCACCCACCACATGAGAACCGTGGCGAGGTAACGTGGTGCACCCTCAAGGCTACCAGTACGTGCATCAGTCGACATTATCTGATGTCAAAGGAAACGTCGTTCACAGGACAACGCCTGCTCGGAAGCCGCCAGGTGTCGATCCGCTGACCCCGTAGACCAAGGCGCATGACCATTGACCAGACGAGCTCCTCCAATTTACGTCGATTTCGCCAGGCGGATGCACATCGAGAGACCATCGCTCCGTATGTTCACTGACTGTAGGGAAGTTTTGGTGGAACAGTTCGTCCAGATTCCGGTGCATCGCACTCGGGCTGTTGCCAGAGGGCAAGAGGTTGGTGCCACTACCGGGCCAAGTATAAGTACGTAGTGATGCCGAACCACGGCTGGGTCTCAATCGAGGGCCATCTGTTGACGACTAAAAGTCTAGAACCTCCCTGATGCGTCAGTACTGGAGAACGCAGGCTACGGCGTAGAGAAAATACATAAACCATCGCCATGCTACTGTCACAGACCACAAATTTGGAGTGTTAGCGAGGAACGGCAGTGTCATTTCCGTTTTCGAACGTTCGAGTCGAAGTATCGAAGAGCCAGAGAGATGAGAGGTGATATTCGTCGCGCGGGTTCACGCCGCGCGACTGTTAATGTAGCATACGTACAAGGGGGCGTGTTACAACAGGGCACTGAACATCTTATCATACACTTGACCACGGGCGAACATCAATTGAGGTACCGACCGACACACCCTAAAGCGCCCATTATGGAAAAAACCCTTCAAGACTGAACTGCCCAGGTTCCTTTCCCTCGCGGACCCATCCAAGGTGATCCGCGGTCAGCAGGGCGGCCCTCAGGAACAGAGACCCGTCGAGCAGCTCTGCGCCTTCCAACTCGGTGCCCTGGAAATACCCTGCGGAACGCCTGCCATAGAGGGTGTCAAAGTGGGAAAGGGCACGTTGAATCTTGATCAAGTGGTCGCTTGGATGGGTGAGCGCCGATTGCAAGATGGGCAAGAACGGATTCGGGAGTGGAGTCGTCTCGGTGGTAGAAGGGGCCTTTGGTGTGGGAGTCACGGGGATGAAAGACTCGATGGATGTAGTGGCCATGAAGGATTTGATGTTCAAAGGGGGGAGACCACGTACGGCCCACCACACGAGAACCGTGACAAAATAACTACGCAGGAGAAGGACCTGGGACCGCGGAGAGAGGTGCGCGATCAGCGAAGGGAGAAACAGGCTTGAGGTTACCAGATGCATACTATTCAAAAAACGTCACCGGTGCCGCTCACTACCAACATGTCAAAGGAGACGGCACGCACAAGAAAAAGTCGGCATTGAAGCCATTTGATGTCGATCCGCCGACTCCATAAACCAGGGTGCTCAACCAAATTACTTCTTCCATTTTACGCTCGATTTCATCTGGTTGGTTCAGATCGATGGTCCATTGCTCCGCGTGTTCCATGACGATGGGGGTAAATTTGATAAGTGCTTCCGAGAACTGGTTCAAGAAGTCCGTGGGCGTCCAGTGACCCAGTCTGTTGTCTTTCAGGATGCGTGCAACGGTATCGAAGGCGTGTACACCGCCCTTCTTGGATAGCACGGGAGCATCCCTTACGACTGGAGCGCCCAACACCAGCGACGAAAGTTGATTTTCAATGCGCTCCACGGAATTTGTCGAAGTGGGAACAAAAGCAGATGAAGAGACTGTCCCTCTGAGATGACGGTCAACCGCCACAAGCGCAAGACCTTGAAAGATCAGTGTTGAGTACCAGTATCCAAGCAGCGAATCATGTAACCTACCTTCAACAAACATTCCCTTCAGGCCAAACTCGATCCCGTACCCAACATGGATCATGGGGTGCAGGAGGGCAGCAAACAAACGGGCCAGCATTTCGGGTTGGGTGTTCGCATCCCTTCCTTCCTGGTAGTTGTATTTCTCGGAAAAAACAAACTCTTCGAGGGTCCTTGTGAGACCTTTTTCAGAGACCTGCTTTGAAAAGAAGGTGATATACGCTTGGTAGAACCTTGCGCGTGTGAATGAGGCGATAGAACCAGGCGAAAAACGCTGACATACTTGTCATCCCCCAAGTGATCGACAAAGTTCTCTTCCGTGATCGGTTCTGGAGATTCGAATGCAGGGCGCTGGATGCGACTGTCTCTCTTGTAGTAATCTCTGATGATCGCACCCGACCCGCCTAGAGCATAGGTGGCGAGTGCACGATGCGTTATGTGACTGGGTAAGCGTCGACGTCATTCCTCGTGTCCACAGGTAACCTGAACAACGATACACGTACTTGTGGAAACGGTCATCGTTGAAGAATATATGGTGACGGGCATGATTATCCTTAAGGACGTGCTGGAGAGCAGCGAGCGACTCAAGATTTGCACCTGGCAGTCTCTGCGGGGAGAGTGGCGAAGGTGGGAGGAATGGGGCAGGGAAGAACTCGTCAAGTTTCTGATACGCTGTACTGTTGGACGACATGATGGGCAATGATGATGCTCCTAGTGCTGTCGCCCCAGAAGTCACACTTCTTGTTTTTAAATTGTGTAGATTTCAAGGCGATAAGCATTCCCAGTGACCCATCCGCCGCCGACTAGTACGCACATCCTTGGTCAACACAACGTAAGAAGGGAGGAGCTGCTCACTGATCCTGAGAAACAAGTTATGAAGCCTGAATAATCAGGCAGCGTAACTGGGCTCTATTTGGAGTTCAATCGCGTCTCTGGCACGGAGACAATGAGGTGTCCAGCCGGCAACGGGTGTTACGCTGATGGCGTGAGTCAGAGAATATACATACAGGAGAACCGTCGCCGCCTACACAAATTGATGTTGACTCGTACTCTGCATGGCGAACCGGATCCACACCGTGACGGAAATGGTTTCCGTGTGGTGCCGCATGGACGCGACAGGTGCGTGCCGAATGAGGGCGCGCTGCGCCCGCCGGCTGGTCCGTGCGAGTGGTCCGTGCGACCGCTGATCTTAGTCATCGACTCCGAGACCACCCTCATAGCAACCACATCTAGTACGACACTGTTTTTTGTTGCTGCCTGGCGTTATCATGTGCTCAGCCGTATGGAAATCTCCTAACTTGAAACGGCCCAGGAAGGGCGGCGGCCAGGTGCCCCCTGACGAGAGCTTTCACCGGCTCGAAACCACTCTACGCGTACCGTACCCCTCGTGACATCCTCCCTGCGACGACGATCTGCTCAGCCAACTCATGTCTTCTCCCTTCGTACCCTCTGTCCGCTTCGATGTGCGCTGTTGGGCTCTGCTCGCTGGATCCACGGCCAGGTCACCATGAAGGGGTTGGATGTATGCCTCTCTAAATCCATCCACGTGCACGGGGAACTCACTGCGCACTGTCTAGGCTGAGCGTTGCCCAGGTGCGGGAGACATCCAGCTCACTCGGTCTGAGCAAAGGCGGCAGGAGACATCGAGACTTGACGTCACTACAAGCCGTGAGTACTAGCGCGTTCGGTCCATTGTTGGGGCCCAGGAGCACGTGCCAGAAGCTGACTCTCTGCAGGATCGATACTCAGCTCGACTTTCATCTTGGCTCTTCACACCGCCCCCTCGCGTCTCTCATTCTCGGGCTAGCGTGGATTCCAGGACTCGAATGGCATGGGAATAGGCGTCGCCTACTACCAATGTCGTGACCGTATGGCGCGCGACGCGCGTCGCTTGTGGTGCTGACGCGGTTTCTCGACAGATCATCAATGATTTACTCCTGGGGACTTTGTGCCACTTGACGAGACGACCAGCGAAGGAGAGACGTGGGACTCTACAGTCCATGTTCGATGGGCCCTATGGCCGTGGGCGTCTTTCACCACTCCGTCTCTCATTGTGTTTGATTGTGGTACAATTGCCTATGGATTGGTCTGGCGAGACTTGTTTTGGGAGCAACCAAATCCGCGATGGACGATCTGGTCGAACAGCTTCCATGGGTCGACGCGAACATGTCACCCCCACTGCCGAAGCGTCGGCAAGCGAGAGCGCGCTTGGCTCCCAACAAAATAGGCGTCTGTAATATTCGTATTGCACTGAGTAGCCTCAAGTGTTGTGGTTCGAGGGGCGTAGTGATTCAAGTTGTTACCGAGTTCGTTCATGTGACTGATTACACTCGTGCCGTGTGATCATGATCTGAGGGAACCCCTGTCGAACATGTCCTCAAGCGGCGCGCGGTGCTAACCAAGTCCCCATGATCACAGCGGGCCCGAATTTGGGCGGTGCTATCTTTTGCTCAATCATAAATAACAAAGGCTGTAGAAATGTTTATTTAAATCGCGTGTTCTAAAAGTTTCACAAAGGCTGATCATGACAAGTTTAGACTCGAATTTTGACAGGGGGCCTTGACTCTCATAATCTTACGGCGCAAGTTCTCTATCATCCTATCATCCGTTTGCAGCCGCCGTCGCTTTCCATGCGAGCATTTAGAGGCCGGGTTGACATTCGGAGGTTCGCTGACAGTTGGGGGTATCACCTCATTAGCTTGTGGCCAAATACAAAAAACTGGCAAGTGTCGTTGGGTTGATGAAGCCGGGACACCGAACCTGTGGTTTGGAATGAAAGTGGTATTGGTTTGAAGTAAGGGGACTGCTCTGTCGAGTCCTCGGTCGGCATTACTTAGCTTCCCATCGGCTTCCATTGGCGGGTAGATATTTGAGGGAAGATGAGCCGCACCCAGCGACGCGAGCTTAGGGTCACTTTGAATCTTATTGATCCATTTCTCAAGAATAGCTTTGAATTGTGCATGGTCAATGCGAACAGGTTGGCGGAGGTATCTTGGAAGTTGATTTCCATGGTCATCTCCGAAAATGGCGCATCGTAACTCTTGGAGCATGGGAGCTAGAGGTCGGAAGTAATCTGGTAGTTCGTCTCGTAGGACCGCGTACAGACCATCTTTTGTCGCGCAATGGTAAAATTTGTCTTCGGGGCTCATTGGAGTCGAGAACATGAGCGCAGAGAGAGTTTTGGGAACTCGGAACTCAGACATTACTTCACTGGAGGACGCCATGCGGGCATAGTGAGGTTTATAAAACCATAGCATGATCGCCAGCAAGCAATAATAGAACGATTCCAAGTCGTGGTGAGAATCGTGAGCGACTGCTCCTGGGATGGACATGGACTCCGACATCCCTTCGTCCTCA
>JBBPMC010000863.1:0-15641 GCA_038090115.1 Strobilomyces echinocephalus
AGTCATCCATGGCGGGTGGTATCAGATGTCTAGCGTTGTGGTATGTGGAAGAAGAGCTGCTCACCTAGAATGGAAGGTGAAGGGACTTATAAAGGATGATGTCATCGGTATGTCCCGCTTCCGATCTAAACGGCTCGGACTTCTTCCCCGCATCACGCCGCGCAGACGCTGGCAAGACGCTGGATGGCGGCGGATACTGCACGTATCAACCCCTTTCTCATCTTCTCTCTGACATGTGCCTGGACGGACGCAAAGCTGTGAGAATCGCTGTCCCCGACCATCTTGCATTACTCGTCGTACCATTCGTGCATAGCACCCTTGCGCCAGCTGACGATGACCATTCTACTGGCTCGTCGGATGATGTTGGCGTCGGGGGTGGCTCACGTTTAACGGTCGCCGTCGAGTATGTCGTGTTGGTGTTCGGCGTGGCAGACGGTTTACGACGTTTATAGCTTGTAGTTATGTCGTCTCTCGCAGTGATCATGGGGTGCTAGTGGTGTGATATTCGTGGCCTATATGCGCTGTCCTTCTGTTCTGCGACACGTTACTCGGGCGCTAGGACAACCCGCCAGCGATCAAATGGTCCGGAGGCTTGTCGACTTGAGCGCTGAGCAACAAGTACGGTGGTCCCAGGGTGCGCTGGCCATTCGCGACACACATGATCCCTGCCAGGTGCGCCGAGCACGTCGGTACTTCGATTCCTTTCTGGACTGAAGTTAGAGTGATCGTTACACCCAACGCTGCTGACCTTATTTCATGACGTGCGATTATGCCAACAGAGCGATATCCATCCCCAATCTTGACAGGAGGTAATACAATAACATTGTCCACGTCAGGGACATTTCTACATGGCGGACTCGTAGAACCTCGAAGCGACGAGTATCGTACGATGGTTAAACACAGCAACATGCCCAACCCCGCCAACGAAGCCAACAGATCCCTAGAACAACACATAAGCATCGTAAAGCCTGGCGGTAGTTCGCCTCTCACGAATATCGTCTATCTCACTCCCTGCCTCTGTCCCTATAATCCTTTCGTTCACGGGCCCGTTCATCATAGTCCTTCGTCCTCCATCTACTGTCCTCGTAACGGTCGCGGTCGCGGCCACGTTCTCTCCTCCGATCTCGGTCGTCCCGCGAGGTCCGTTCCCGGTCTGTCCCCCGGTCATCTCTCTCCCTCCGTGATGGAGAACGAGAGCTTCGCCTGGAACCCGATCTGCTCGAGCCGTGCTCACCTCTTTCACTCTCCTTCCTCGCGACGGGGATGTAACGCATGTCTGGACGTTTTGATTTCTTCTTGCCGCTTCCGTCGTCGTCTGGCTCCCGTTCTTTCGCACCAATGCCCAGTAGGGCTGGGCGCGCCTGTGGCAGGTAGATATCCCTGAGGCCATTCTTGCCCCTCTTATCCGACTTGGAGGCGACAGCTCCGTCTGTCCAACCCATGCCGCGAAGCATAGCAGCGCCGAAAGCCGATATGGGGACACGTTCGTAGTCATCGGCCGTAGAGACGTCCGGTAGTTCTTGAACGTCTTGTTTCAGCGCATCAGTTTCTGAGAGGGGAGGAACGGGGATGATGTCGACAACGGGAACCGAATCGTCTTCCCCCGCTAAAATCGCCCGGAGGGCTTTTTGGTCTTCGGTTTCTTCGACGACCTGGACCGTGGATTGACCGAGGGACACCGTCGACTCCGCTTCCATCGTCGATCCCCCGACCTCTAATTTGACCTTTTTATGAGTCTGCAGACCGGAGAGCTGAAGGCCGGAGTTGATGGTGTCTCTCGTTCCGAGGCCACCGACACTCCCATCTGCGCCGGTTGCCACAACGGCTGAGTCTGGAACAAAGGAAGGCGCGCCGCGGGAAGTGTGAGACTGGACACGGGAGCAAGCTGCACGGCGTCTTCGTGCAGCTTCACGCCAATCCGGGTTGGGTCTGGAGGGTATGACGAGGGGTGCTTCCCGTACGGGTGTTTTCGTCTTTTTCTTGTCGACACTAGAAACTTCTGTAAGTCGAACTCGATGGAACGCAACGAAGTGTGCGAAAGACGCACCGCTGCCCGCCAGGTCGTTGGATGAAGCTCTCCTCGTCGCTCGAGTCCGTAGGGTGGCCGGCATCCTCTGCGCCGGCGCCGTTTTCAAACACGATCCCAGTTTCGCCGTCGTCATCCGAGCTGTCGCGAGAGCTGAACGCCCGGGGAGAACCTGCGAGCGGGCTGCCTGTGGCAGAACTGGCGCCACTGGCTAGATGACGAGGGAGAGCTGGAATTTTGAAGGGGCCATCTGATTCTGGGCCGGAGGACGAGGGCCTGGATATGGGCGTCGGCCGGCGAACGGTGAACGAGACGGTCGACGGCGTCGGTGCCATGTCGTTGCTTGGGGGTGGTGCGGCTGTGCTAGCTGGTTTCGAGGGTTTGTCAGCAGTCTCCTTCCGGCATCCGACATCGCGTTTCCACGCCGCCCCCGACGTACCTCCGAACCTCTGCGACCCCCGCTCAGCTCCGTAGTGTACCGTCGCCGCGTCCCCAAGAAATTCAGAAAGCACACACCGTATTACTCAGCTCGCCCACGACCGAAGAGCTCGACGTCGACTTGATGTCCGAGAGACAAGTCAACGTCCTCACCGCGCAGCCGATGTACGCTCCTCCTCGGCTCCCCTGACGATGCCTCAGTAACACCGGCGAATCTCGACGCAGAATCGGCCTCCGCATATCTGCCGAGTCTGGAGGGTACCACAGATACTAGCACAATTTGGGGCTCGCAGATGCGGGCGCACCAGATAACCAGTGGCGCCTTCGAGCTCACTCCCCCGAACGCCAGTTATACCTGGGATGTTCACCCCTCGAATCTCTACATCGACGTTGTATCGCTCCCCATGCTCAACGGATCGAGCGTCGATTACCCATAGGGAGCCCGTTCCGGGTGACGGGAATCCACAGGCCAAGGGCGGTCGCGGATGTGGCGTTAGCTGGTAGCTGAATCAACAGCCCTCCTAGCGACGCACCATCTTGAATACATCCATTCCAGACCAACTCGGGCTGGTGCATGTGTGGCCGTCGTTTTACATGGCCGACTACCTTGCCCCCTGCTGCACCCCAGGGTAGACTGATCCGGGTCGCACGTGAGACACCCACGAATGAGCGGAGCACCCCTCGGAGCATGCATGTGGCTTCAAATCAATACGGAACTTGTGAAATTTGTAGCTATTCGAACAAAGAAGCAAGCAGTATGAACTCAGTGGCACGTATTCGTTCGCCTACATGTCCGGGTAAATTCAAGACTCGGTCATTACCGTCGAAAGCTTGTGGACATGGACGTCCGAGGTTCGCGGCATGATGGAACAAGGGAACGAGTTGGGTGCCCTATCGAAAGCATACTTAGTATGACACAAGTAGATTCCTTCCACTGAGTGTTCGATCTCATACTTTGGGAACAGACATCGAAAGGTGACAAAACTATTGCTATTCAACGCCAATCTACATGAGGTACGTCATATTTGTTTTCACAGCCTCGAGCGTAAATGTTCCTTGTCGAGCATGTAGCGAATGCCTCGAGAAAGAGTCTCCATTACTTTCGGCTTCAGTTCTGCAGGCACTCCTACAGAAATCTCAATTGTCTCAGGAGTTTTCCATGTACCATTTTTTCCCTTCACAGGGTTCGACTTGGTGTATTTCAATGCATCCATGTAGACCCCATTTGAATAAACTTGGGTGCGATCAGGACATCCGAAATGAGCACTCCATAAATCGATCCTATCGTAAAAATTAGCCTTGCGGTGTTTTCGCTGGAACGCTCGACTTACCACGCCGCATTGACGAACAGAGTGCCTTTGACCGAAAAGGGGAACGATGGGCCAGCATTCGCCGCATTCTGCATATACTCGCTTTTCAACGTTGCGACAATGTAGAGGAAGTCTGGGTCGCGGATTTCTGTGACTGCATCTCGAATGCCCGACGCGAGTCCAGCCATATCCTTGGAGATACAAGCAGCAGCCTGATAAATCAAGCCATGTTAACTCGTTTCACGGAGGAACCAATAGACCGTACGAACAAACACAAGCAAGTTACCAGCAACGTTCTCCTGCACGAAGGAAGCTTGTACGTGACGATACTGAAAACAGGTGAGTACCATCGCGTCGAGCAATCAGATTCACTTGCGCTGGTTGTAATTCTCACCACTCGCAGTGGATCACTTCTGTGGAGATTCAAAACCGCAGCTAAATAAGCAGTGAGACAGTCCTGTTTCGATAAGGATGTTTCGTTCTGCCCGTTTGGGCTAAGTGCCGAGCGTAGCTCCTTAAGCTCATGTCGATTAACGCGCCATTTTACTTCGGCGAGGTCTTCTGACTCGACGTACACAGCATCGTAGTAGTCATCAAACCGAAAAAGAGGCGCACGAGAAGAGAGCTTGGCGACCATAGCAGGAGATGGGGAAGGGAAATGATACTTTTCAAAAGTTGGTGCCGCATATTGAGGTGGCAGACCTTGATAGAACTGGGATAGCGTGTGGATGAAACGCCAGAACACGGTGCCGTCACCTGATGTCCGAAAGTTAGAGGACACGACAGGATCAGAGGATACTACGAACCAAGTGAATGATGCAAAGAGATACCGATGGAGGTTTCATGATCAAAGAACGTTATCTTGAAACAGAGCAGAGGAGCATCGCTGTTAGCGCCCACAACGTCGATACTAGCGCCAATGGGCAGCAACGGCAACAAATTATGCTGGATAACCCATTCGCCATTCAGAAACGAACTCGAGCTCATGCCAAGGGCCTGGTCGACATCAACCGGAACAGCAGCGTTGGTGAGTTCGATCTAAGCGGGGTAAGTGAAGAAATTTACTTGGCACACCCGCGACGTACAAACCAGCGGTTATTAGTGCATCGAAGCTTCCCCGCAGTATGTGGGTATAACTGCAGGACTCTGGAAAGAGCGTCCTCAAACTTGGATATGTCAAGTTCTGTCGGGATGACATAGACGAAGTTGGACTGAATCATGGTATGAGAAACACACGCACGACTATTATGAGTAGAAGGACAAACGAATATGGGAAAAATATCATGACCGGGTAAATCAACGCAAGTTTGGTTTGCGAGTGCAGTCGGCAGTTTGGGTGACACGAGATACCGGACTGAAGGCATGGTCGAGCAGCGCAACCTGAGCGACGGGAAGGCAGTGGCGACTCACTGTGGGCATCAGTTGACGTGTCTTTTCACGTCATCTTCTTCGCGCCTCTGCCAGATCCGCCCAGAAGCACCCAACGCCGCCGGGTACCAGCCTTGACCGGCCAGCTTGGCATCTGCAAGGCAGAGTATATGACGTTATCGCTTGACGACTCTCTTGCAACTGAGCACGCTCTATCATTGGCTCCTGGGAACCTACGCGACTCGCTAAGCTCTAAGCGAGGACTATTCCTTTTTTGTTCGTCTCATTGAGCATTCAATCCGCGCTTAGAGTTTGCAGATCCGGCCCGGCCCGGCCTGGTAAGTACAGAGTATGTAAGAAGAATGAATATGGAATTACATACCTGTCGCCGTTAGCTTGCCACAGGGCCGGGGGGCCGGCATCTGTAGAGCAGCTCTAGCAACGTAATGTTTTGGTCAACGATTCGTGAGCTTTGATTTCATGAGCAGCGATTGGCTGAGCCAGTAGCTAAGCGAGAAATTTACCATATTTGAACGACCACGTCGTTCTCTGCCCATCGGTTAGCCGAATTCCGGTTCACAGATGCACTGGGCCAGGAGCCAATAGAGTGACTCAAATGAGTGCGGTTAGTCAAGCGGTGATTATATTATATTATTTCCTAATTAGGTGCTTAGTCGGTCAGCATTACCCGACCCTGATTTTATGATGAACCAAAATGGCTGGGTTATTGGTTATTTACACAAAATCCCTGCATATCAACTCGAGAAACCCAAAAGTCTATGGGTTATGGGGGGTTGTGGGTTATACCGCTATGAGTTGTGATGCTAATAACTCGTATTTGTAGTGTATAATAACGAAAATGTTGTGTTTTTTTGTGGAGTGCCGAACTGCCGGCATCCCCCCGACCTTGGGAGCTGACTTCTGCATCGAGTTCAAATCGGCTCGCGACTAGAAGCGGAGGCGAGAAAAGAAACGAAAAGCACGGTGTTCGGTCGGACTTATTTTTCTAACTATGGGCCGCGGCATGTAAGTCGGAGACTGTGAGATCAGTGACACATACTTCCTGAGATGTGTATATAGGGCGCTGCAATGAACCCTGGTCTCTCGTACCATCTGCCGCCGGACTTTGCTCCTCGTCCTGAGTCAACTAGTCATGACCGGCTTGCCAGTGTTGAGCTCCCAATCCGACACCCGCAGTCACAACATCGATTCGAAGCGTCACCTGCGAACGGAAACTATCGCCACTCCTTTCCATGGCGCACTAGACGTGGTGACGTGGTGAGCGAACTTGGTTGTATGCTGCGTCTTTGTGCCATATCATGTCCGATAGGCCTGCGGAGGATGACGCCAAGGTGCGGAAGCTGGGCATCATATTCAGAGATTTACGCGTCGTGGGGTTGGGTGTTGGCACCGCGGTTCAGCACAATTTGGTATCGCTGTTTTATCCCAGCTCGATTATCAAGTACATCGGTGCCTTACGCCACCCCCCAGTTCGTGACATCTTATCCGGTTTCGAGGGTGTCGTGCTTCCAGGGGAGATGCTTCGTGCGTAAAGTAACACAATTGCTCCTTCCTGGCTTACCCATCAACCCTTGGCGCAGTCGTCTTAGGTCGCCCCGGCTCGGGATGCAGTACCTTCCTAAAAATGCTCGCCAATGACCGGGAAGACTACCACGATGTTCTCGGAGACATATTCTACGATTCGTTCTCGCCAGACGAGATCAAGAACAGGTATCGTGGTGATGTTATATACTGCCCGGAGGACGACATCCACTTCCCGACCCTCACAGTCAGAGAAACACTGCAATTTGCCTCCACGATGAGGACACCGTGGCGTGGCCCAAGCAATGAGCCGAGATCGGCACATGCCGCACACACGGCGGAAGCGCTCCTGCACATCTTTGGACTCGAACATGCTAGGGATACCGTCATCGGGAATGAATTTTTGAGGGGCATTTCTGGCGGCGAGAAAAGGAGGGTTTCTCTCGCGGAAGTCATGTCCTTGCGTGGCAAGCTTGTTTGTTGGGACAAGTACGCCCCCTTTTTTTTTCCGTGCCGAACCACTGGTTTGATCTGGATTCACCCAGCCCGACGCGAGGCTTGGATTCGTCGATGGCGCTCGAGTTCATCCAAGCGCTTCGCATCGCGACAGATACGGCCAAGGTCACGACAGTAGCTTCTGTATATCAAGCGGGAGAGCAGCTCTTCGAGCTCTTTGATAAGGTATGCCTTATCAACGAAGGAAGGATGGCGTACTTTGGGCCAGCGAAGGAGGCCAAACAGTACTTCATGGACATGGGGTACGAACCGCAGAACAGGCAAACGACCCCTGATTTCTTGGTGGCTAGTACGTTTTGGATAGTATTGAAGACGTTTTGAGTACTCACCATCGAGGGCCGGCAGCAACCGATGTCCATGGGAGGAAGGTCCGTCCTGGATTTCAAGGCATTGCACCCCGTACAGCAGACGAGATGGCTGCATATTTCAAGACAAGCACTTATGGGGAACTCAATCGCTCGTCGATGGACTCATACTACAACCTGTACGTCAACAAGGCTGATTTGAAGAAGGCCTTCGACGCGAGTGCGACAAGCGAACGGGCTCGCCATGCTCCCGATACGCAATCGTATACACTATCGATACCAATGCAGGTTCAGGCGGCGATGCGTCGCCGATGGCAGATTCTGAAGGGTGACTTGGCAACACAGAGTGTCCAATTAGGGTCTGTATTTACGATTCCCCAGGATTCTCGGTGACTGACTTGTTGTGAACATTACAGATCATATATTTTTGAGGGTATTTTCATCGGAACTGTTTTCCTGCATATTGCGACCGACACCAGTGCCTACTATTCGCGGGGTAGTTTGTTGTACTTGTACGGTCATCATGTCCATCTTGAACGCAAGCGCACTGAATTCTCTTGGGCAGCGCTCTGTTCTGTTATTCTTCTTTCTGCGTCGCTGAAATTCCTGGTCTCTTTTCACAGCGCCTGGTCGTCCACCGCCACAAGAAAGGGGCATTGTATTATCCTTTCATCGATAGTCTCGCTCACTTTATTGTCGACATACCGATCAGCTTTACTTGCGTCGCCTTCATGTCGGTCATTTTGTACTTCCTCGTTGGTCTACAGAACACAGCGGAACAATTCTTGTATGTCACTTTCCTCTATATCTGTGAAGATACAGTTGATGACTCACCGTAGCACGTACCTGGCATTCACCTTTATCATAACGCTTGTGATGAAGGGCTGTTTCCGAAGTATCGCAGCTTTCTCCTCGAGCGAGGTCACTGCCGTTCCAGTGTCCGACATCATTGTTCTGATCTTGGTTCTGTATACGGACTTTGCTATCCCAAAGGGGAACATAGTCAGGGCGTTGCACTGGATCGCCTACATCAACGTGAGTACATGCCTGCTCTCTTCACTCTCGTCCCATGATGTCGATGTCTTCCTTGACAGCCACTTCGCTACACGTTCGAGTCTTTGATGGTTAACGAGTTTCACACACTTAACGGCACGTGCACAACCCTCGTGCCATCGGGGCCCGGATACGAGAACGTCTCGCTCGCAAACCAAGTGTGCACCACCATTGGCTCACAACCTGGTATAGCGTCGGTGCCTGGGAATGCATACACTGCTGTGTCCTTTGGTTACTCGTACCAGACTCTCTGGAAGGTAGGTGATCTTCGTGACGTGCGTGACGTTTACTGACGATCGGTCCGTGCAGAACTACGGGATTTTGTGTGGTTTCACGTTTGGCATGATTGGGGCCCTCCTCTTCTTCACGCAATACAACACACAGATCGCACGTGACACAACGATGACGCTCTACAAACACGGGAGTGAGTACGACGCCGGCTGCCAGGCCAACGACGAGGAAACAGGTTCTTCTGATGATGTCCATGAGAAACGAGACGGGCTGCACAATGCTGACTACAGGAAAATGGAGAGTGTCCAATCCGTGCAAGCCGACGTCTTTTCGTGGAAGAATATCGAGTATAATGTATCCATCCCCGGAGCAGGCATGCGTAAGCTGCTCGATGACGTGTCTGGCTATGTCACCCCGGGGAAGCTGACAGCATTGATGGGAGAGACTGGCGCCGGCAAGGTAGGGATCTTGGGCATTGACCAAAGTTGTTTGGTGCTGAACCAGCGCCGTGTTTCATAGACAGTGTTGTTGAATGTACTGGCTCAACGAACCTCGGTCGGCGTCGTCCGCGGCGACTGTTTAGTCAACGGACAATCTCTCCCATTGAACTTTTGCGCGCAGACGGCGTATGTCCAGCAGATGGACACCCACATTGGGGAAACGACGGTTCGCGATGCCCTCCTGTTTTCCGCGAGACTTCGGCAACCCTCGTCCATTCCGCGGGCCGAGAAAGAAGCCTAGTAGGTTCCCGTGACCTTTCCCAATCCAGAGGCTGATAGCCACTCTCGCGCGTTGGGTGACAAGCGTCGACAAGTGTCTGCAGATGTGTGGTTTGGAAGCACACGCGGATGCCATCGTTGGCTCACTAGGTGTCGAGCACAAGAAGCGCCTTACTATCGGCGTCGAGCTTGCTGCCAGGGTAGGGTTCCGGGCGCCATCCCCCAATCCTTTTTGTCTGACGAGGTCTTGCTTAGCCGAAATTGCTGCTCTTTCTCGACGAACCTACTTCTGGTCTCGACTCACAGTCTGCTTGGGCTATCGTGATGTTCCTTCGTGAGCTCGCAGACAGTGGCCAAGCAATACTTTGCACGTGAGTTGATTTCTTCTATGTTTCGGTCGATTCCGTTGTCGACGAGCGGTTACGCGCAGAATTCATCAACCCTCGGGGGAGCTCTTCCAGCTGTTTGATAGGTTGTTGTTGCTCCGCAAGGGTGGACAAACTGTGTACTTCGGTGATATCGGTAACAACTCTATGACCATGATCGGATACTTTCAAAGGAGCGGTGCCCCTCCATGTGCTGCCAACGCGAACCCGTGAGTATCATCCTTCGGAAGAGTGTGATTTTGTCCGAATTTACTACCTCCAGGGCTGAATATATGCTGGACGTTATTGGGGTGGGTACCACGGCAACATGCACGACCGACTGGCACAAGATTTGGACGAATTCGCCCGAAGCAGCAAAGCTTGATCTCGAGATCGAGCGTATCCACCAACAAGGACACTCTCGCCCTCTGGTGGGCACTGACTCCGAGTTCGCGAGCTCTTGGATAAAGCAACTGACATTGGTTACCCATCGTGGCTTCGTGCGTAACTGGTGGAACCCGACGTACATCTACGCAAAATTGTTGGCCTCTGTTATCGCCGGCTTGATCACTGGCTTTACATATTTCGGTGCAACCAACACTCTGCAGGGATGTCAAGACAAAGTCTTCGTGCGTGTATTTTCCGTGCTCTTCCGAGT
Organism: Strobilomyces echinocephalus; assembly: GCA_038090115.1. Lineage (NCBI taxonomy): Eukaryota > Fungi > Basidiomycota > Agaricomycetes > Boletales > Boletaceae > Strobilomyces > Strobilomyces echinocephalus. The sequence continues at coordinate 10,532 of JBBPMC010000863.1, forward strand.
GTGGAAATGGTTAATGTTGGCGCAGTCGGTCTTTCTAGTGGTGGGGCTCAGCGTAGGATTAGCACAGCAGTCTATGACCAAGTTCATCGACGCCCGAACTGTTTATGAAGTGCGTGAGCGTCCTGCGAGGATGTTCACCTGGACCGCATTCCTCGTGTCCGAGATTCTGATCGAAATACCCTGGAATATGCTCGCTTCGTCATTGATCTTTTTTTGCTGGTACTGGACGTCTGGGCTCGACACCTCTCGCGCCGGCTTTACGTTCTTGTCTTATTGCGTCGTGTTCCCGATATACTGGACTACCTTCGGGCAGGCCGTTGTAGCGCTGTCCGCAAACGCCGTCATTGCGTCCATATTGTTCTCAGTCTGTGATTCGTTCATGCTCATTTTGTATGTGGTCACTCCCGTTGCATCGGTCATGCTCATGGAGGACCGTGGCGGCAACTTTACAGTGCAGGCGTCCTACGGACGTATTCCCAATTAGGGTGGTGGAAATGGATGTACCATGTTTCCCCCTTTACCTATGTCGTTGAAGGGCTGTTGGGTCAAGGTGAGCCTCATTTGCTCCTCCCCTTCTTAGTCAATGCACTGAGTGACGACCCCGTCGCCCAGCGGTCGGCAAGCAATTGATCGTCTGCGCGCCTACGGAGTTCGTGACCATTGAACCACCGACGGGGCTGAGCTGTAGCGCTTACATGGACACCTACATCGGGCTAGCAGGTGGTTACCTTGCAGACCCGAACGCGACTGCTGCGTGCGCGTTCTGTCCCTTCCGGACGACGGACGCGTACTTGCAGTTCAGGTTCAACATATCGTATGACAATCACTGGAGAGACTTGGGCGTCGTGCTCGTGGTGTCCGGATTCAACGTGGGCTTCTTTTTTCTTGCTCGCCGTGTGGTGGGCTGTACCGAGGCCGACGCTGACGCTAGGCGCGACAGGTCTTGGTCATGTTCGTCGGCATGTACTTTTTCCGGATACGCAAGCCTGATGGTGCGTGGTGGTCTCTGACCAGTCTCAAACGCGTGTTCGTCCAGGGCAAGTGAGTCTGCACGGGGGCGCTCGTTTCTCCTATATTCTACATACCAAATATTCTTGGATGTCTCCTCTTTCTTTTTCTTGATCTCATCAGGGCCTTTCAGATTTTCGGATAAGACTTTACCATACAGCTAACTGCAAAACCCTTGGTCGGATTTTTGATGATTCGACGTAGATAGTTTGCCTACATTCCATCACGCCGCGAACCTCGGACGTCTATGTCCGCAAGCTTTCGACGGTAATGATAGAGTCGTAAATTTACCCAGACATGTAGGCGAACGAATGGAAGCCGCTCCGTTCATACCGCTTAGCTTCTTTGTTTGGACAACTGTAAATTTCGTGAGTTCCTTATCGATTTAGAGCTACATATATGCTCCCAGAAGTGCTCCACCCATTGTGAGATGCATGCCTCACGTGCGACCCGGGTCATCTGCCCTGAGGTGCAACAGAGAGCGAGGTAGGCGACCATGACACATGCATCAGCCCGAGTTGGTCTGGAATGAATGTATTCAAGACGGCGCGTCGCTAGAAGGAGGGCTGATCATTCAGCTCCCAGCTAATGCTATATCCACGACCGCCCTTGGCCTGTGGATTCCCAGTCACCCTAAACGAGCTCCCTATGAGTTAATCGACGGTCGATCCGTTGAGCACGGAGAGCGATACAACGTCGATGTAATGATTCGAGGGGTGGACGTCGGGATGAGTGAGAGGACTATCGGTGGGAGGGGTGAGCTCAAAGGCGTCGAGAACACGAACGTACGGCCCCAAGCCACTATGTAGTCATCTGGCCCCCGCGCGCCTGCGAGCCCCTAGTATCCGTGGCACCCTCCAGACTCGACGGATATGCGGAGGCCGACGACGGCCCGGGTTGCCCTTTTGTGTCGAGATTTGCCGGACTGGGGTGTCGTCAGGGACGCGCTCGAAACCGGAGCAATCAGCGTCGATTTCTGTGGGACGTGGCGACGGAGCGAGGGATACGCTGCGAAGCTGGGCGGGGGTCGCAGAAGTACGTCGAGGGGTGGCGTCGCTACCAAGAGGGTACGCCATGAGCTCTGACGCTGTATTTGTCGCGGAAGAAGGGAAAGGCGACGTCGGATGCTGGTCATCATCGCCGTCGTCTGCGAGTAAGCACGGCTCTTAGTAAAGCACCTGCCACTGCCGCCAGGACGGTGGCACTATCTACTAAACTTGACACGATGCTATTATTCGGGGTAACTAGACAGAGTAAGTGAATACTACTCTATGTCAGTACTTAGGTAGAAAGTAAGGAGTGTAACACTGGAGGGAAGTGAGAACGAATGTATTGTGTAAGTAAACGTGTCCGTAAAAGGAATGCAATGAGTGTAGCATACAGTGAACAAGGGAACGAGTTATGAGGGCCATTCAACCGGATCCGTCTGAGGCCTACCCTATCTGGGTCGCTTTTTGGTGATGCGCGTAGAGGACTGGCAGTCGAGTGAGGCTTCCCGGTGTTGTTTTCCCCTCAGCGATATAGATGACCTTTCGGGGACGGAAGGTTTACTTCTTATCCACCTTTGGATCGGACCACTGCTCGACAGGGACTTGCGGGCGCCGTCCCTCGGTTTGACTTGGACACTCGCGTCCCGCGGCTCGTCGTCCAGCTTCGGCAGTCGTTTGGTGCGTAGCTGCTCACTCCGTTGATGCACTCGCGGTACAGACGCGTCGCGACAGGCGCTATGATCATGGCTCGAGTCCGCGAGGAAACGTCATTGAGCCGACTTGATGGACGGGATCCGTACGGTCGACATTCAATAGCATACAGACGATTCGAGTTCAGGTTTTTAGGAACACGTCGTATGTACCAGGACGAGATTCGTGTCGTCTTTCATCGCTACGTCTCGTTACTTGAATCGTTGTACCGGTCACGATGGTTGTTGCTTGAACGCTTGAACCAGTGCCAGTAGATCTATGTGCACCACGAGCGAAGCGATTTCATGGCTTGCCGATTTGAACGGCGATCGGCAAAGCTGCTTGGGTATTCGTGAATAATCCGGACAATATGACAGCCGGACCCATGTCGTACTCTCAATACCTCGGCCCCATCCCTTACGCTGACAGGGCTAATGTCAGCACGGATCACATTGAAGAGATCGCGTTGAACATGAATCACACGTACAGTAAGAGAAAGAGCCCCTCGTGCTCGCGTCCAAGGGAACCGTTGACGTCTGTCAGCGTGAGTCGTCCCACGAAAGAACGAGTAAAGGGGATTGAAGAAACGAAGTGACGAGAAGGGAGGTCTCTCAAAACACGACCGCGCGGCGGCCACGACGCAACGAAGCTTCGCGACACCAATCACTCCCCGGACGCGTGTGTGCGTTTTGCTCAAAGTGAAAAGAGTGCCGCTCGCCATCCGAGCGCACATGCGTATACTTTCGTGACACTGCGTCCTATATGCCCCGGAGATGGCGTGTCGACGGGCAAGACCAAGGAATTCAGGGACGCTCGTGCAATGACATGAGTGAATGCCACGCTGGTTTTGATAGGCCCATTGACCCAAGGTGTCTTGACGTTCTGGAGGGGGTCAGTGCAGACGTCGCAAGCAGAAGGATTGAGCAAGTGAACGTGAATGCATATCTCTTCTCTGTCTCTGTACGCCGGCCTGTCCAGTAGATACTCCATGGTAGAGTACTTTTTGTTCTGTTTCATAGGTCGCACAACACGAAGCAAGCACTACAAAGGGAGTCAGGAAACGGTGGACCTCAAGATAACCGGGATGTACTTCGCGAGGGAGCAATGATATTATGGGCTCGACAGTAATGATGACAAGTGTTTGGATGGACGTAACCCTGGCGGTGCCACACAGCAAATCGAGATTGGAGATGAAGAATCGGCGATCGGCGGGTCAAACGCCTTTCCGCAACCCATGAGCGGTCCCCACCCAGTGCAACGTCGTCGTCCAAGGCATGACAGCTGTCACAATACATGCCAACCCCCAGGCATGCGAGCAACAACGATGCCCTCGAAAACAAAGCTCTACCTTTTTCCGACGCAAGCGAAATACGCGTCGCGTAGGTGGAATTTTTGCCTTTTTTTTTTTTTTTGGACAAGCGATATTATTGTGTAGCAACTGCCTAGACTAGTTCTACTCAATACGCTAAGGCGGCGGTCGGGGACTGCCGGTCCGAGGAAAAAAAGAGTGATGTGTACCCTGTTATCATTCCGAAGTTGTTCGCTGGCAGTAGTGTAGCCGACTAAAAGCACCGGACAGTTATTGCCTCCACCCCCTCCATGTAATCACAAGGACCTCAGAAACCGCCGAAATGCACAAAGAAAAAATTAATTCGTAGGTGGTATATAAGCCCTCCGCGCTAGTCCTCGCTCGTCCCACACCCACCGTTCTTGATGTGCTTTCGCAGACAGCTGGCCATGAACGCCCTCCGGCACTTGGTACACACTTCGATCAAGCCTTCAGCATCTACCTTGTCAATGCTCAAGCCATTTGCAAGCGCGTGGAGGAGATCACGCTGCATCGGCGAGTACTCTTCATTCAGTGATACAATGGTGATGATTGTTACGCTTCGCTCCTCATCCGGTCCTTATCGGATGACATGTCAAGGACTTACGGACTTATCTTTCTTTTTCTTCTTATCTAATCTTATCGCATCTTATCTTTTATCTTATCACAGGATCAACGGCCATAGCCTCGCCCTCTGATCACTGCACCATCGTCACTCGTTTCACCCTTCGTTTCACCTCGCGCATGTCGCACCCTTGACACAGCCAAGAGCCTGTGCATGCTTCTCTTCTCTTCCATTTCATCATGTTTCATCTCCGCGTTTCATGAACGCTTCTCATGCTTCTCTTCCATTCTACCCTCCTTCCATCTCACATGTTTCATCTCCGTTCCCTTCTATGTTTCACATTTGATATGCTGTAAAACAGTGATCCTCTCTGTGCTTACACACAGGGGACCAATGGTAGGGGTCTTGGGCGCGATAGGCTCGACCCAAAGGGGGTCCGAGAGCGTTTGCTGATGTCTTTAGGCCTTGAGGATGGACCGACGCTTGGTCCGAAGGCGCAGGAAAGCGGAGTCCGAAAGTCCGAAGTGCGGA
>JBBPMC010000864.1:0-15632 GCA_038090115.1 Strobilomyces echinocephalus
CCGTCCATCACTGAGGTGAGATCCCGTCTACTCGTACTCTTCTTATTACTTACACCGTGTAGTGTACTTCTACAGGTGTGCAATACATCAGTCTCGGACTCCGTCCATCACTGAGTGTACTTCTACACCCGTCAAGTCCATCGAGGCCACCGTCGTCGAGTTTCACCAGCACCGTCGCCATCTCGTCGACTGTCTCCGCTTCCTCTTTGAGGCTGCCGAGCTCCCCGAGGTCCCCGACGCACCGAGACTCTATCTCCGTCTTGAGGCCTTTGTCAGGCAGGACCTCGTCCCCACGACAAAGTCTGCCGGCCCAGACGCCTCTCTGGCCGCGCGTGTCTTCAATGAGATCGAGTCCCTCGGCACTGCCATCGCACAGGCACAACTTGCGAGACAAAACACGCAGTCCAACGCCGTCCCACCGGGTCCTTGTGCGTGTCTCTTTTCGGCCGTGGCCATCCGACTCATTCCGTCCAGGTGCACAGCCTGCTCTTGGGAACGACGTTCTGAACGCGCGCCACGACTCGCTCAAGTACGAGCGATGCTATCTCGCCATGGTCTACTACCAGATCGCCCGTCTGGGTTATTTCTCTCCCAAGCGACGCCATGACTTTCTACGTACTCGCTACGACCCTCGCCACCTTCAACCCCTCAGACCCGCTCTCCTTCTCCGGAAAAGTCTGTAAAAACCTCGCCATCGACCTGGGTATCCCCGCCGAACTCAAGGGTGCCATCTTTCATGCGCTCGCTACGTTTTGCGAGCCCGTCGCGGGCGTGGACATTTGCAAGAGCGTCTGGACGTTGATGGAGAGAGTTGAGGTGATCAATGTGCACGCGTCCGCATCCAGACTGTCGATCGGCGCGGGTGCCGTCTTGCTGCCCGTCAAGGGGTGGAGGTGGAACTGGGAGGCGGTATACAAGCTGTACCCTGCCACTGTCCCGTTCTCGAACTTGCTGGCGACGTTGCTGCATACACCCAAGAGGCTCTCTCCGCGAAGTCTATTGGCGGACGCGGAACCGCTGAACGCGATCCCCGAATCCCTCGGCCAGCCTCACCGCTTACCTGGCATCGGGCCGCGCGTCAGCTTCGTGGTGGGCAATGTGTTCGTGGGCCTTGGGAATATGCTCGACACTCGGAGAGATGGCGAATGAACGACCTTTGCCTCAAGTTCGTCGAACGCGCGCTGGCAGGATGGGAGACCGAGAACCTCGTGAGGGTGAGTGAGGACGGAATGTTGAAACAGGAAATGGTGGTCCCGCTGCTCGTACATCCCGGCTTCGAAGTGCTTACCCGCCTACTCACGAATTCAGCCCTCCAATCCACCATCCTTTCCTACATCGTCAACGGCATCGAAGGTTTCGAGCGCGAGCTCCCCTCCGAGGAGCCCTACTTTTTGTTGCGCAGCGTACGTTGTATATCCAGCGTACCCGGAGCTTGTTTTCCCCGCAGTCAAGGTTATCTCACAGCTTTCCACCGCGACGTCGGTCGCGGGCCTACTTACACTGATCAAGGGCGGTGCCGATTTTGAGCGGATCGTCAGCGGGTTCAGGCGGCTGTTGGACGTCGAGTCCCTAGACGACGTGGAAGCGGCGGAGACGACTGCGGACCAAATCACGGGCGCGGGTGCTGCCGACAGGGAGACTCTGGAACCGCTCGATCAAACCATCAGAGTCGGGATTCTCGACTTCCTCATACCCCAACATCAGCCATTTCCTCTTGTTCGGCGGCACGGAGAGTGAACATCAGATTCAAGACCTACATGCTATCGGTGCGCGCACGTCATTCTCGATCTCATCAACGTCAGCGTGCCGCGACAGAAAACCAAGGGCAAAGACAGAGAAGAGAAGGACAAGGCGGCGCTGCCATGCACGCCGAACCGCTCTTCAACGTCCTCCCCGCGCTCAGCGAACGGTGTTATCGCGTCATTTATCAGCTCTGCGTGCACCCCCGTACGTCGGACGTGACGATGCGGTATCTACACACGAGGGAAGATTTCTCGCGCATCACCTCGCCGTAATTCCGCCCCAAGGTTTCGGAGGCGTCGCAAGAGCTGTTCATCGCGCGTGCTGATGAGCGTGGTGATGCTGCGCGCCTTCATCGGTCTGTGCTCGGCGCTCAATCTGCACGTGTTGACGGATGGGAGGCACCGCAAGGGTGTGCTGGAGATCCTGCAGATTCTATTTGGGACGGAGAATGTGCAGGACGCGGGGGAGGTGGACTGGGAAGACGAGACGGGGATGCAGCTCCAGCCGTTCAGGGAGATGGGACAGAACCATTTGCGCGTCATCGAGTTCGTCGAGTCGTTGAGCTTCGACTGGTCGGGTTCACTCGTCACGACGCCCGTCGACTTGGAGTATCTCAGGTCGCTCAACCTGCACATGTTGCGTCCGCGTGGACATGACCGGATGCGAGGTGGTGGACCAGTCGGCGTTGTTGTCGCTCCTGACGTCTACTTGCCGGACGTTGGCACTCTCAAGGACGTATTACGAAGGCAGCGCAAGTGGGGAAGCTCAACACAGAGACGGTGTACATCTTGGAGAGTTGCGCAATGGAGAACCACAGGAGGGAGGTGGCGTACGCGGTCGCGACCGGCTACGAGGCGTGGCGCTGACTGCTCGACGTGACGCTCACCAAGTGCTTCAACCGACTCCCGCATGACCCGACGGGAAGACATGCTTTTCGACCTGCTTCACGTCGTCCCCGGTGTCGTGCACTCAGATGTACAAGAACCGACGGCGGTCCTGCTCTCCGTCGACCACCATGAAGCTCCGCGAAGACCAGCGCCATCAAATCATGCTCCAGTCCACCGGGGGTGACATCGAAGCAGGCACGCTGCCAACGGAGCGGCTGTACACACTCCTCCGGAGCCTGCTCCAGTGCATCCTGGACAACAACCGCTTGGAGCTCGTGCGGGGGCAACCTGTACGGGGGCCTGATCAACTACATGCACCTCGTCTCCGCCAACGACAGGTCTCAGGGACGCAGACGTCGCGGACGCCTTTGGGAAGCGGTCGATGGCGCTGTCGGTCTGGGCGCTCGGCACGCGGGACGATCTCTCTCGCTGTCGTTCGCGGAGAGTCAGAGCGAGCCTGGACGGTCGACAATGGCACGCGGCACGTCTGCGCTGGAAGCTGGCATGCTCTCGGTACTCAAGGGCGCGATGGAATGGCCGGTGAGCACGATCGCGTGCGACACGATTGACGGGACCGAGGTGTGGAAGATGGTGGCGTTCATGCTGCTCGACGCGCTCGCATACCTGTGTCATGCGGACAAGTTGCGCGGGCTGTTGGGGAGTTTCGGGCGGTACGGCGTGCTGCCTAATTTCGTGCGGGGGTTGAAGGAGGCTGAGGGACAGCTGCAGTACTAGTACGTGTTGAAGCCTCGAAATTCCTGTCGAGGGATTATGTACGGCTGTGATAATGGTGACACCCACATCGATGGGCTCTACATGGCTACTTCACGACCATTTGGCTTTGTTCGGCTAAACCCTACAATGGACATCCCGTAACATTCGACCCGGATACATTTCTCTGGCGTAGTCAAGAGCTGACACAAATGACACAGACGACGTACACTTATAAGGTAGCTACACTCGCCCATGTATTCTCCCCAGTTATCTTCTCAGTAAATCGGTAAAGCTCGCCGTGCTTATCCCAGAATGCTCGATCGGGAATCTCATCGTCCTCTGTAGCACCTGTATGGTTCATGTTACTGTGGCGGCTTCCGGAGAACACCTCGGACGACTAGTCCTCACAAGGTTGAATGATGCAAGGCTTCACTATACTGGTAGAGATCCTTTGCAGGATCTTCTGCTTTCTGAGCGTGTGGGACATCATTCGCTTACGCATGGTGAGAGTTTCTTCTCGTCACATCGCACCCAGCTTGATGAGGTTGCTACTGCCAGGTTTGTAAACGGTTCCATGCCATCACACATAAACCGCAGATCTGGAGGGCGATGTACGCAAACACGCGTGTGCCTCAGCCCCCTGGCCTGTTCCCTTCTCAATTGACCCTGTTTCTGACATGTGCATTGATCAAGTCCGAACGGCTAGTGCGATCGGTGGACCACACAGCCCAAGAGAAGCCTTTCTGAGTTGGATGCCCACCCTCGACTAGTAGGCCTCGAACCGACTACGAGCTCGGTGCTTCTCAACGAGAAGGACATTGACTCAGAGACGATGCTGTGAACGCGGCGAGTTCTCTGGAGCTGTAGCGTAACAATCGTCAACTGGAATGCGTGCTCAGTGATGTCCAGCGAGAGACCAGTGCCCTATATCGTGTTCGTCGATGAAAATCCGTCTCTGCCGTGGTATGTATTACTCGCCCGGGATATGACACGATCACGCAACTCACATGATCGCGTCGTTGATGACAAGGTGTTGTGCCGTAAGTACTCTTCTTGTCGCCGCGGACTGAAGAGATCTGCCCTTCATTCCATGCAGAGTTCACCCCATTCCATAACCTCCTTTGCACCCTGACCACCTTGGTGCCTTTGCTGGTCGGGGTCGCCAGACAGCTACACCTCGACAAGAAAGAGTATGGAGATACGGCCAAATCTCGCCTGTGAGCCCCATCATTATCGTGTTGACAGCGATGTGTTAATCTGGATCGCCAGCGATCTGGTTTCATGATCACAATTCCTGGGATCCACGAGGCGACGATACGTGCAATCGTTCTTCTCACACAGGAGTATGTTGTTCTGCCCTTGCTCGATGACATTTGCGCGGGCGCAGCTCATCGATTGCATTCTGAGTCAACCGAGATGACATTTATAGGACTAGTGAATGCTTCAATATCGAATACGTGGCATCGACCATGGTTTGGAACCTTCCGGGACCAAGCTCTGGAAATTTTTATGAAACGCACTCTATCATAGGGCCTGGGCAATATCACACAAGGTCTCGTGATTTCCCCCTTGTCTTCTTTCCTCTGACGGAATTTTTTGCGCGGCTCTCACCAAGCAATTTACGGACCACCACCACAACTACCTTCTGGCATCCATACCTCGACGCCACCTGCCAACGACTCTGTGCATGGCGGGTTCCCCACCCCGAACGGTCCCGTCTTCGCGTAGCCCAAATGTTTATCCCTTGGAAGGAGCATGTCAAACGGTATAGCGGTCGCGACGTGACTCACCCAACAGGTTAGCCACTGATCTCACCTGTTCAGTGGGTGCTGTTTCATGCCTGTCTGGGCCTGGGCCTGTTGGCGTCCTCGGACTCGTGTCAGGTGGAGACAAACTGGACGCCATGGACTCGCAGGGGTTTGTGATGCAACGTCTCCTCCAATTGTTTCCGAGATCGACCCCTTTGACCCGATACAGCCCCGTACGCCCAGGTATCGCATTCGGCGATCTGCTCCGATCCTCGACGATTCGGAGTCTCTGTTGTACCTGAAGAGTAAAGTGTGAAGAACACTGAAACAGTTGGCGGACGAGTAAGCAGGTTCGCGCCGAACGCTGGCAAGCAGGCAGTAGTCAGCTGGAGGGGACCAAGGGCAGGGGAAACGGTGGTGATCGTCGCTCGTATCCATCATCCCAGGCAAACACAAGTTGTTTCAAATCGAGGTGTCGAAGCGCTGTCGCTGCTGTATGTCGCTGCCATGTACCGGGTACACAGTGACGCGTTCTAAACCAGTTGCGTCGGTTTGCGAAAACGATCAGTCTTTGCAGCGGTCCGGGATTACGCAAGGCCATCACGGAGCCACTGGTAGTGGCATGCATGGACAGGGATCACTCGTTACTCGTGACCACATCAACGGGGCCGCGTGCTCGAGCCTGGACACACGATAGGCGTCCCAAACATAGTATGTATGTATGTATGTATGTAGAGTGATATCAGCATCCCATTCCACGCTATCCTGAATCAACATCACCGTACGTATGTAAAACACAAGTGCGTAAAGGGTAAAGAAATGAGCGTAGGAAGGAAACGCCCTCTCTTCTCGCCGCCATCCCATCGTCAACCGGCCAAAAAAACACCGAACACGCGCCGGCACCAATCGAGCGTGTCGTTGGATGGCACTCCCTCATCATGTCTTGAGCCTGCTTGTGTACCTCGTTCCAACGGTCCATGCTGGCCTCCAGGTCGCTGGTCATATCCATCGTCAATGATCGAGTCGAGGACCCTGAGGAAGAGAGCCACCTCGTTCGACGACGGACATGTCTGCAATAGCTGTAGCAGTCCACTGAGGATGTTTCCATCTATTGTATTCCAGCCAAAGCTGTAATTGATCCAGAGACCCTCTAGGCATGGCCACGCCGATGCCAACGTAAGCAGGTCGCTGTCTGTTAGACCCACGTTCCACTGGATGTCGAGGTCAAGGCAACGAAGAATACTGAACGCTGTACGTGGGCGCAAGTCGTCCAAGTCAAGAAGTGGCATTGGAAGTACGCCAAGATCTGCTTCATGATGCACTATGAAGCTGTGGATGGTGTGACTAGCGCTGGACGTCTGCACGCTTTCAAGAAAAGGAGAGAGCTGTGGCCTGGAAAGGTGGGCAGAAACATGTGCAGTGAGCTCTGCGATAGCAGGTAGTTGGACGTGGGGGAGCGGGCGGGGAATGGGGCTCCAGAATGTAGGATGCAAGGACGCGCCATGCAAGTAGGGAAGACGAGCAGCGAATCAACCTGCAGCAATTGTACATCCAGTGCAAGGTGGAGGCTAGTTAAACAAACCTAGACGTGACAGATGGGCAATCGCGACGGCGCCCAACGGCACGTCGGCACATTCCACGCCCTTAGGTCCCTGTCACCGGCAGATACAGTCACAGAAACGGCTTTGACATCAGACCAACTGAAACCCAAGAAGTGTGCTCCTCTGATGTTTGGGAAAAGCTGTGGAAACGCGACAAGGAAATCGTCCAGGGGAGGTATATTTGGATATGTCTCACTTGCAAAAAAGTGATACCAAGCAATGACGGGAGAGGAAAATGTGATAGAAGCACGGTGACGTGATGCTCGCAGTCCACATCAGCAACATCAGGAAAACGGGGAAGCATAGATTTCCTTAGGTGATGATTACAAATGCACAGGAAAAATCCAGGTGAAGGCCGCTGATTGCAAGACATTGCCAACTCATGAAATTGTGCGTAAGCCAATCACAGAAAGACATAACAAGGATCCTATACGGACCATGATGATTCCCAGCAAATAATGTGTTATAACTCCTGGCTGGCATGGCGAGAATTTGTCACATTTCATTGTTCCACAACTCAGGCTTGTGAGCCATGCCCAGTTGAGTATCACCTCGCTACTACTTAGGCCTTGGGTGCCAGGTCAAATCATGATGTGGCTATTTGATTGATTACTGTCGTGTAGGCAGTTGCCTGTTCCATTATCATCCTCCCACTGGCTTCTCATCATGCTCTGCAATGGAAGACGAAGTGCCTGCGCTGGTGGACGCGGTCGGGGGGCACGGGACGGACGGACGGTGCAGCTACCCAGATGGATCTATTGATGCTACATAGGACATGTACTACAATCTCAATCACCATGCAGGGATGCATGTCTCCTAGGAAACGGTAAAGGAGGGAGCGCGAGCGCCCAGCAGTCCCAGGTAGGGCGAGGGAAAAGGTCGACCCGGACGTGCTCGCGGGGGGCGGTAGCTGGGGCGAGGGCTGCTGCATCTCGTTGACGTGGATGTGCACGTTCGACTTCTTACACGCGTGCGGGTGGTGTGGTGGCAGCTGAAGGTCGGAGCTGCGCTTTAGCGCCAATGTGGTCGTGGGGGGGTCATCGTCGGCGCTGGACACTGCGTGAGCGGGCGGGGGACGGGTTCCGAGCACATGCACCTGCATCGGAAAACTCGTTGTAGGCACGTACGTACCGGGACGGCTGGCTTAGGGGTCACTCGAGGGGATGTCAATGGAGAGGGACCTGGGCTGGATCACCGCTTTTGCTCAAGGACGACTCTGACGAGACATGTCGGACTTGCCTGTCCAATCATTCTCTTGTGGGCGGAGACATCACGCGCATGGTTGACGGGAGCAGCAAGGGGCGTTGGACGGGGTATGTCGGGGGATGTGCGAGCGGTGCGGAGCATGCCCCGCCCGTGAGAGTGTCTGACCTTGGGGGACTCTGGGGAGATTGCGGGTTTCTCACGTGACTTGGGTGGGATAATTCCACTCCCTCGACATTCTTCCTATATTCACAATCACCTCCGATCAAAGCATTGCGACGCATGACCTTTGGTAATATTGCCTCGCCTAGGGTTGTAACCCTGTTCGTTTCTCACCCTCTCTCTTGACCACCACCACCATGGCGAGCAACCACTCCAATGTAGAAGACGAGGAATCTACGTTCCAAGATCTTTTTAATGCATTTATCTCCCACAGCGCCCTCGAAGCACCCGGTATGTTACATCACCATTCTCTGGTCGTCGTCTGATGTATATAGCAGTAACTGAAGTGCAACAGCCTCTATCCCTGCCAGCTTCAGAGCAAGGAGATGGCGCTGCATTCACCGCTGATCACCTTGGATTCCCTCTGCCTCCGCTTCCCTCTGCCCCTCAGCCCCCATCGCCTCCTGAGTCAGACCATGGTGATGGAGTCCCCCGCTTGGCGGAATTAATTGATGCTGTAGAGGAGCACTTCGTTTCCCATTGTAAGTAACTCTGTCATCTACTGATTGTCCAAGTAACATGATCTACAGTCCTGGGTTTCCCCGACCTCCCGAGGAACTGGAAACGTATCTTGTACTATGCCTACCAGCACATGTTCACCGCGACTGTGCTTCACATGCCGCGAACCCACCGTTCCACCCTAGTCACACAGTCTCTCTCGATCGCAAGACAATGGTGCTCAGAAGCAAACCCATCCTGGGTCCCTGAACAAGATCGTACGTACCTTCTGATCAAACAGCTTAACTGTATTTACAATTCTCATTCAAGGGACGGTCATCATTAACGACGTGCCGGTTTCCACCTCCATTAAAAGGAAGCAATTTCGATCGAAGCTATACTTGATGGTACTATCCGTGATGGTTGTTTTATAATGTTATCAATAACTTACGTCCCATATATGTAGGTTAGGCAAGCCGCAAAAGCTTTCCATGAAGAGACTTGGCAAAGCACCGTTTATCTTCTCACGTCCCGACCGGGCTACTCGGCACTGATGCCGCACCTCCCTGGACCACACAGCACACTATTCAACGCCGCTCAGAAAGCAACCGTGTTGTCGTATTTGGTCTGGGAGAACGACCGTGGCTACGCAATGTGGCACAATATTTATGATGACCAGGTAAGTGAAGAACGTGCATGATGTCTTTCATATCCTCGTTTAACCACATCCTAGATTCAATGGTTCGACAACGGCAATATACGAAACCTGCTACGCTCCGCACTGAGAGACGGAGGGTCTTTGGGGCATTTCGGCTTCTCGGAAGCCTGCCAGGATGGAGGGGTCTGGATCTGGCAACCCCTACGAGCTGAAGGAAATACGGCGCTGTCCGTTATTTCGTTTGTGTTTGCGTCGGTCAGTTATTCACTCGTGTTCGTCTGATAAATGTGTTAACGCTCGAATTTCAGGCATGTATATCATTGTATGCTGACTTCTTGCACGATAACAGGTTTGATCGGAACTGTATATGCCCCAGGAGATGTTCTGCAATTGAAGTAGACCAGGCGAGAATATATCAATTTCTCCATGACGTCCTACATCGCTCTATTCCTGAACTTAGTGCAGCCGAGGGCATTCGTGCTCGTGACGCACTTCTCCAGTTACTAGGGGAACTCGGCTATACGTACAATTTTTCGGTCTGATGCTAGCATTCTTTGTGACATTTATTTTGTCATGGAGTAACTGTATGGATCACGTGTTGGATAAACTTTCAGTTTTAGAACCACGACTCGCAAGTTTGAACATGGAACTATCGTCCCTTACCCAGGACAGTAGCTCACCTAAACCCTCAGTTCCTTTGCCCCGTCATATCAGGCGTGGTAACCACCTCATCTTTACGGCCAAAGGTGAAGCCTCGGACCAGGTCGAGATCAGATTGGTGGGTCTTTTGCACTTCGGGTCTGCAGAAGAAGGTTATACTGTCACTTTCCTACTAACAGATTCCACCCTGTAACCCGGGCCCTTCCCCTGAGGAACGATCAGCCATGATGGAAGACGCATTGAAGAGGAAGAAGACAGCTGTGTTCCTCCTCACTGAAGCACAGAAAGACATTGAAATACAAGCTTTGTACATGATCGAGGAGAGAGGCCTCGCTAAGACTAACCAGTTCTATGATGCACACTATCAAATCGAGGACCAAAGTACTACTGTCGGCAAATTCGTGAAGGCTGCGTCCCGCCTCACCATTACACCTCTTGTAGGAAATGGGGGAGATGCAGTAGGTTGTCTCATTTCGTTATTACATCCTATGTCTCATTGCCATCTAGAACCATGCACAATGTACTTGAATATCAAGTTGGATGGTTTGCCGAGTTTTGTTGTGAATAAGCATGGTATTGACGCATTGTGAATTTTGACGCATCAATGGTTGTTGTACTTCAAAGCTTCACTATTTAACCGTAACGATTGCTATGTACTTTTGGCTAGTTTCAAGCTCATCCTTTTACCTATGCATCCAAATGTTATCGACTACTGGCGAGGCTTATGCACCCACACCCGCACCCGCGTGTGAAATTTCGTCGTACATGAGCGGAATTCACACGCTCCCCGAGGGAAACTCATAGTACTTACGATGAATTCACACGGGTGCCCGTGTGACTCTCCCCAGTGTTCACAAAATTTCCCGTGTGCTCAAGCGTGTCCCTCTGCCAGAGGTATAAAGGCATGGAGGATTGAGCCATCGACCAGGACCACCGACATTTTCCCCGGTTAGCTGCCCCATTTCTACTTACCACCGCGCCAAGCATCATGTCAGCCGTTGACCAGACTGGCCACAAGCGTGGGCATTCAAATGCCCTGGAATTGGGCCCTAGAAAAAGACCGTTGGTCTTCTCCTTCGCTATGCACAAGTGAAGCTGATTGCTGGCTAGGACTACACAGGATCCATTGGTGCACCATGGACGCCACTTTGGCAGGGCTGTGCATACGTTCTGCAACGTCCAAACTCTCCTCACCAATGATATTGTGGTTATGGGCGAACGTTCAGACGAAAGTCTGGAGTCCATGACCGCTCAGTGAGTACATTCTTCCTGGCCCGGAAGCTAACATTCAACTCATTATGTATAGTGAGCGAAAAGAATACGCGGTCTTTCAAGGACTACTAAAGATGGTGCCTGGCCTGGAGGCTCGGCTCATGGAATCATCAGAGGACGAGGTGATTCACATAGCAGATCTGGTTTGTCGTGTGTATGCATACCGAACAATGCTTACTTAAATCTCAACAGATCCAGAGGGGCGCAAATGGTGCAAGGGCCGATGATACCAAGGGCATGAAAACTGCGATCATTGATTGGATCACCCCGAAGGGTCAAACCCTTAACCCACACATCCCACATAATGTGAAATCGGGCCGCGGTTTCAACCATGAGCGCACGGGAGCGCTTCTCTTCCCTGCCGGACTAGATTGGAGTAGCTCGGAGTACGCGTTCAGCAGATTGCATTTGGCGTTGGAATCTGACATTCTTAAATGTTCAACAGGACCAAGGAGAAGTTGGTCAGTGGCAAAATCCAGGTTTCGGGTGATCAATGGCCAGTCTTCTTATATGCAAGCTACTTCTATAATACCGAGGATCCATGGAATGGATTGTTGAGGAGTGGCCTTCTCATCTCTGTGAGCATGTAACTGCAACATCTACGTTGTTGCACTGTACTTACTTTAGCCGTCGTGATCAAGGCCTTCAAACACATTTTCACTTCTCCAAGCTCTGTAGATCAGGAACCCAGGGCCACGCGATCAGGGAATGCTCGCATTCATGGTATGCGCTGTGTGACTAAGGCTTCTATTGGATATGTTGCCACTCAGGTTGGTCCTTTTTGGTGGATCAGATGACAACTCATACTTATTCCCTGCAAGGCACGCTTTGCGTTGAGTTCCGCACAAGTTTTCTCTCGTACTGATTTGGTCACCGACTCCGAACGTTTCTATAATTCCATCATGGAGTTACTCAATGATCCTGATGAGAGAGACGAGGTTGATCAGCTTCTCATTTGGTGGAACCGGTGTGCACTGTCTTTGATCTGTTCTGCTGATTCATTACTGATCACCATGATTAGCCAAGTTTTTCCTCTTTATTCTGAAACGGAGCGGCTACCGTCCAGAAACAGCGCGTTGGCGAAGATTAGGGAAAAGAGAGCGGAGTACAAAGACCGCGTGGCAAACGGGAATGAATGAGCAGCAAACCGGACGACATAGCTAGTCATCATAATAAAAATGTTACTAGTTACTAATTGATACGAGTTTCATCTCCAAAGACCTTTCTCGACATGTGCCATTACAGAATGCTAGTCTGATATTCATGCACCCTGCTTTGCGCCACGCGATACAATCTGATCACTACTGAACTTACTGTGGCAGATCGCGAAACATGTTCAGAGGTGGCTCAATGCTTACACCTGTGCGATATCTATCTACAAGGCTCGTCTTTTCAACAATGTCATCTTCGCCGCCATGCAGTATGTGGTAAGCAATTGCATCACTTCTTGTAGTGGTAGAGATGCCCTGGATCACAAAACATGTTCAGAAGTGGCTCAATGCTTGCCTATGCGATATCTATCTATGAGGCTTGTCCTTTCAACAGTGTCATCACTGCCATCATGCAGTACAAGGTAAGTGATTGCATTACTTCTCATGGTGGTAGAAATGTCCTGGACCGCAAAACATGTTCAGAAGGTGGCTTAATGCTTTAAGCTCATGCAACAGCTATCTACAAGGCCCATCTTTTCAACGTTGTTATCTTTGCCATCACGCAGGACATGGTAAGTGATTCTCATAGTGGTAGAAATGCCCCAGATCACGAAACATGTTCGAAGGTGGCTCACATCTATCTAAATGACCTGTCCTTTCAACGGTATCATATTAGCCATGATGACCATCCATATAAAGCAACTATCATTGGATATGTGTGTGCTACTGTCAATCATAATGATAGGGCTGATCAGATCACAATCAGGCTGATTGAGCAGGCTATACACAACCACCTCATCCAGTGCATATAAGACTAGCTCATGTGGACTGTCAGAATGATATGCATGCCAGACATTTCATTGTTGGTAGGGTCAGCCAATGTCAGATAATTCTATCTCAAAAAATCATGGATTTCCTGGTGCAAACCCCTTAATCCCTGTGCAGTGCTGTGCAGCCTTTTACAGGCTGTCACAGTTCTCACAGTGTCACAGATAAGTCCCCCTCTGCCCAGGCCTGTCGCAGGCCTGTGCAGTCACGGTCACACACCGCGCGTACAGGGCTACAGGGCTACAGCGTGACACACGTGGTCCCATGCGTAGGTTTTTTTTTTCTCGTCCTCCGGATCACACCTCGAATAGATCAAATATGTATATTTTGTACACTACATACATTTGAATATAACTACTAACTTACCATGCTCAGGTGAGCTCGCCTGCGACAGCGTCACGTCGTGTTGTTGTCGCTGTCCTGCCATCCTGGCGGCCGGATCCGATACGTGGGGAGTGACTGGTGAGCGTTCGGGCTCGCAGGGACATGGTGAGGGCGACAGTGAGTGTTCGGGCTCATAAGGACAGTGGGAGTGACCGGCGAGCGTTCAGGCTTGCAGCAGCACAGTGGGGGACGACCTGCGGGCGTTCGGGCTCGCAGGGACACAGTGAGGGCGACAGCAAGCGTTTGGGCTCATAAGGACATGGTGAGGGCAACGGCGAGCGTTCGGGCTCGTAAGGACATGGTGGGAGTGACCGGCGAGCATTCAGGCTCGCAGAAACATGGTGGGAGATGACTGGCGAGCGTTTGGGCCCGCAGGGACACGGCGAGGGCGACGACGAGCGTTTGGGCTCACAGGGACATGGTGAGGGTGACGACGAGCGTTTTGGCTCGTAAGGACACAGAGGGAGCGACCATTGAGGGTTTGGGGTCGCAAAAACATGGCGGGGGAGCGTCTGGGCTCGCAGGGACACAGTGAGCCATTGGGGTCACAGGGACACGGTAAGGGCGGCGGCGAGCATTTGTGCTCGCAGGGACATGGGTGGGGGTGACCGGCGACCGTTCGGGCTGGCAGAAACATGGTGGGGGACGACCAGCGACTGTTCGGGCTCACAGAGACTGGGTGAGGGCGACAATGAGCCATTGGGCTCGTAAGACACAGTAGGGGTGACGAGTGAGCAATTGCGCTCGTAAGGACACGGTGGAGGCAGCCAGCGAGCGTTCAGGCTTGCAGAAACCCGGGTGGGATGACCAGCGAGCGTTTGGGCTCGCAGAAACATGGTGGGGGTAACTGGCAAGCGTTCGGGCTTGCAGGGACACGGTGAGGGCGATGGCGACCATTCGGGCTCGCAGAAACATGGTGGGGGACGACCGGCGAGCATCCAGGCTTGCAGGGACATGGTGAGGGCGACAGCGAGTGTTTGCGCTCATAAGGACATGGCTGAGGCGACCAGGGAGCCATTGGGCTTGTAAGGGCACGGTGGGGGACAACCGGTGAGCGTTCGGGCTCACAGGGACACGGTGATGGTGACAGTGAGCCCTTGTGCCCGTAAGGACGTGGCTGGGGTGACCAGGAAGCCATTGG
This sequence comes from Strobilomyces echinocephalus, assembly GCA_038090115.1. Taxonomy (NCBI): domain Eukaryota; kingdom Fungi; phylum Basidiomycota; class Agaricomycetes; order Boletales; family Boletaceae; genus Strobilomyces; species Strobilomyces echinocephalus. The sequence continues at coordinate 14,651 of JBBPMC010000864.1, forward strand.
GCTTCCATGGACATGGTGAGGGCGACGGTGAGCGCTTGTGCTCGTAAGGACCAGCGAGCGTTCAGGCTCGCGGAGACAGGGTGAGGGCGACGGTGAGCCTTTGCGCTCGTAAGGATGTGGTTGGGGCAACCAGGGAGCCATTGGGCTTGTAAAGACACAGTGGGAGTGGCTGGTAAGCGATTGCACTCATAAGGACGGGGTGACCAGCATGCGTTGAGGTGGTGGTGGCACAACGTCAACCAACACGTGAGTTGCGATGCGTGACGGACTAAAAAAAATCGCTAAGTCCAAGCGAGAATTAGAAAAAAAATGCTACACTTCATTAGGATCGATCTAATACTCACCTGTATTTGCCTGCGGCACTGTAGCCATGCCGCCTGTAATTACTGTAACCGCCAGGTGCCTGTGGCACCCATCCTGTAAAATGCTGTAAGAATGCTGTAAATCTGTGACACACCTGTGACAATTGCATAAAAAGAAGGGGTTTGCTGATGTAGCAGCCCTTGCGACATACCATTGCCGCCCTGAACGACCTCACCCAATCGTCCTGCTCCTCGCGGAAATCGTCCCCATCATGCGGTAAGGTCCACGCCTCAGTATCGAGCGCCATCGTCGCCTTGCGGAAGGTCTCTTGAAGCTTGGCCCGATGGACTGCGCTGGCGCTGGTCAGCTGTTGGATCTTCGCGATTTGACTGGTCATGGTGAGGTGAGAGAGGGAGAACGGAGATGGGGAAAGAGCGAAGCGTTGACGGACTTGTCGCAATGCATCCGCAAAACATTCAAACTCCGTATTGTCCACGTTCTCACACCCACGTGACCTGACTGGGGACAGTCAGACACTAAGTCCCCCGCAGATGTAGAGATTGGTAGGTCTCTACGGTTACAATCAAGCATTCTCATAGACTCTACGGACACTACTCATTCTCTTGCTTCATTTCTGATTCGATTCCCTTCTCTCTCGGACTCTTAGGCCCAGTTCTAG
>JBBPMC010000865.1:0-15626 GCA_038090115.1 Strobilomyces echinocephalus
TCTCGTCGCGTCTGCCGAGACGTCCACTGCCCACACGAAACTGCGGTGTCCTTGGATCTCTCGCACTTTTTGATGCGTCTTCGTGTTCCACAACTGCACCTCGCTATTCTCTGTTCCGCTGACGAGCCATCTCCCGTCTCGTGACACTGCGATGGAGCAGACTTTACTTCCTGCGTTCAACGGCGCACCCACCTCGCTGCCATGATTGTCCACCCGCCATCGCCAAATCTTCCCATCCCGGTCCCCACTGACGACGTGCTCCCCGAGGAGTGCGACACACTCTACTTGATCCGGACAATCGATCTTGACTGCTTCACTTCTCCTTCTGTAATGGACACTGGAAGAGGAACTCTGTTTGGTCAGCTCTCGAGTCATCGCGATTGATGAGGAAGGTCTGTCCTCTGTCGGAGCCAGCTCTCGTGTTCTCATGAGCGTCGTTGAGTAATTCGACTGCCTCAAATACTCACCGTTCCTTGTTTGTAGACTTGTTACTCTGGAGAACATGTTCGCTGGAGGTGTTAGGTCAGTGCAAGGATGAACGCGTGAACGTCCGTTCTACGCGCGCCTTTAAGCCGCCCCTCAACCCACGGTCGTGATGGTTCATTGATGCAATGTAATCATTCCTGGTGGTACACCAACGGGGGAGCGAGACAGGACGAAAGATGTACAAGCGTATGATGTCTCTGACCAGGCTCGCGTCCATCAACAGTCGACTCCACTTTCCTCGGAGTCCTCGCCGCATCGAGTTGAAAACGGGGCCGGCGCCTTCCTCGTTCTCGACCTCTTGTGTCCGTAAAACGCCCATGTGAATCTCTTCTCGCCTTTAAAAAGTCGCGTCAGACATGCAAGTAAGTTCATATTATTGCGGCCGTCATGAATGCTAGGTTGCATTGACAAGCCATACACGTACCCCGATGGTTTGCGTGGGACAGGGACGTACAAACACGATCTTTGCCTCGCTGGAATGTGTGACGAGGATAGCCTCTCTGTGGTCGAGAATATCATCGTATGCCAAGGACGATCCGCATCGATCGCGCAGAGAGCCCACACGTCCGTCAAGATTGAATCTACGATACAGTAAGTATCTTCCCTTGGCTCCTTCACCGACTCGGCACGGGTCCGAATTTTCGAGATCACGCGATTAAAGCTTGCTCCTTGTGATCCGCAGACATCCTTCATATTTAGAGACCTATTAAATTATTAGATAAGGTGAGGGGCCGGTTCATTGTCGAGTCGAATCGATGACGATTTTGGCCGTGTCAAGACCCCCATGAATCCGGATGTTTTCAAAGCTGGCCCGCTCTGTACCCGGTTTGCTGATCCAAACAAGATCTACGTCACCACGCTCGCCGGTGTCGCTGGCACAGGGGGGAGGGCACAGCCCTACCCATCGTTGTTCCCATTCTCCGATGACGGTCTCCGGAAAGCCGGCACAACAAGCTGTAACGCACTCATCGCCGACCTGACGTCATCATATGGATCGTCTCCCTTCCTGCTTCTGCTCGCGCCAGGCGTCGTCGCAGTCGAGGTGGTCGGGATCGCCAACGCAGGGCGTACGAGCGGGGTGGACCGGCATGCAGACGTTCACGCACTTGCGTCCAGCCTCACCGTGACGGCCAGGCAAGCGCGACCACGCGCTGGACGAGACGAAGGAGCTTGATCAGGGAGCCGCAGCGTCGGGGGGACGTCGTCCTTGACCCCATTTGACTAGCCATGCTGCGTCCATGTTGTTATTACTAGGTACTTAGAATGTACGAGGCCTCCCCCATCACATACGTAGTATGTATATATGTACAACGACACGTCCGACGAGTTAGGTTCAACAAAGAATCCACCATCTACTGTACGTTGACCGTACACACAGCCTCCAGTAGCTGACTCAAAGACGCCCCTTCCTGAACCTGAGCCATGATCAAACTGTCCGTCGCGACCCGTCTATATTGCTCGCGCGCCGTCAGGGCGAGCAACAGCCCACCAAACGGCTGTCGAAGCCGTGCGAACAGCCGAAGCGCGCGCGTTCGTTGGTCGAACAGCGCCTCGCCGCCAGAAAAGTCCCGGTCGACGAGGGGACCAATCCACGGATGGATCAGACGCAGTCCTCTCATCCCAGAGAGGTCTGCCGTAGTTTTGACCTCGACGTCCCCTAGAAGAGGCGTCGTCGTACGATAGATGTGCATGTTGGATTCTAGATCGAAATCCGAGAGCGAGACGAGTTCACCGAGTTGAAAGACTATTCCAGACAGTTTTAGGCGACCAGCGACGAGGGACAAGCCCGGGAGATCATGGAGACGTTCGTACAAGTCCACGACGGGGGAGAGGTCTGGGATGGACGAATGCAATGCCGAGACCATGCGATCCATCTCGGATGTTTCGATGATGGCGGGAACATGTGGGGGCACAATCTCGTTGTAGACCGTCAGACTAGCAGGTAGGTAGCTGTACTGATTGCCAGAGTGTCCAGTCCACGCGAGAAGGGTCACCTCATCCGATCGTGTCAGGATATGCTCCAACAGCCGACCGATCGCCAGGTTGCCTTCACCATACACGACAGGGAGTGACACACCAAAAATCCCGAACAGGGAATATGCCATGTCTTCTTCGCGCGTCGTTTCTCGTCCGGACGCAAGATACAGCTTCTCGCGGGCTCTGTCTAGGCCTGGTTGCAGGACGATCAATTGCTGCGTGGTGACATGCGTTGCCCGTTCCATCTCCGAGAGGACTGCAGGTGATTCCTTGTGGTTGAAGATCTGAAGGCCGAGGTACGGTTTCCAGTCCCCGGTGTAGAATTGGACGACATGGGAAGCGACGTATTCTTGGTATGTCCACCCTCGCGTGTTCCAGATGCTTCTCCAGAGACAACCAGCCTCCTGTGACTCCGACAGCACGTCGAACAGGTGAACAATCGTCAGAGATGAACAACGATACCACCGGAACATCGCCACAATGGACTCTTGCTGGACACCTTTGTCGAGCTGATTAACGCAGCACGTGTCGCTCCAAGCCCACTTGAACTGAAGCATCACCACAAGTTTGCAGAAATTCCGCAGTTTATCAAAGGTCGGAGACGTCGGCAGGCTGTAAACCGAGTCGTTTTCAACTTGCTGGAATGTGGGTTCGTCGAGTTGCCACTTGTGCGAAAACATCACATAGCGATAGAATTCTGTCACCTCTTTCCGAATACGGGAGTGATCGAGGATCGTCGTCATCGACGAACGGAGCTCATCGTAGATTGGGAGCTCCTCGAAAGCAGCCACCTGCTGTGTCTTGTTATATAGTCGACCGGTGTCGGTGTCAATGAGCACCGTTGGCAAGTGACGGATGGCCTTTCCGACCTCTTTTCGAATCGCAGAGGTCGCGTCGACGTACCGATGACGAAGTTCTATTTATAACACTTCAAAGAAGGCTGAATATGGAAAGAGTGGAACACTTACTGCTTATTTTCGGGTCATGCGACTGCTCAAATATGGACAGCATCTCCTTGAATGCCCCGAATGCCTCACTGTAGCGGCCCATACTATGTAATGCGGTATGCTTTTCTTCGTATCCTTTGTGTGATGACGCGTCAACCTCGATGAGCTGATATCATGGATTAGCAAGGCATGTTCGTCGTAGTAAGCAGTGTGATCCAAACCTCATTGGCGTGCTTGAGAAGGACTTCGTGGAGGTTTGTCGGGTCGAGTGACATCGCGTCCGAATAATAACGCATCGCCTCTTCGTGCTTCTTGCCATTGCTTGCAGTGTCACCGAGGTTTACAAGTGTCTCGGCACAGCGTCGTCGAAAGTCTGAGACGGATGAGTTTTACTCAACGATCATATCGGCGCCACCTACCGTGTTCCCACTGAGTTGGCTCGTCGCGGACGTCGGTATTTCGTAGATCATTCTGCATCTGTTGGAACGTCTCCACTGCTTCCGAGATGCGGCCAACGTCTTCCAGAGTGCCGCAAACGGCACGGTAAATGGCAAATCTCGACGCTTTAAGCTAAGCCGAGGGTCAATACCTGTTCCAAGCAGGCAAAACTGGAATACCTTCACACCAGCATGCAGCACCTCGCGAGGTGAGGCGTTAGTGAGAGCGACGCTCGCCCACTTTGCAAGAACAGCATCTTGATTGGAACATCCGAGTGACAGCGCAGCCACGTAAGCTGTGACTGCCTCCTCCCATTTTCCGGCCTTTGACGCCTCGTCTGCATCTTTTTCCAGACTCTTACTGCATCTGCTCATCGATTCTGATAGACGGGGTTAGGTTAATGTGCGATCCACGCGACGAGACTTACCTGCGAGCCAGTCAGAGAGAAAATTGTTGTCCCTGATGACCTCGCCTGCAGTGCTTCCTATCTCGAGAAGGAGCTTTGTAGCGTCGAATCTCCGACCTCCAGCATAGAGGGCTTCGCATTGGTGCTTTCGTTCGTGTACACGAATAACAGATTGAAGTTCCTGGTTGGATCGCTTCAGTTGAGTGAGCTCGTTGTCTAACGAACCTAGTCATCGAGGATGCGTGAACGACCACGACAAGAAACGTACGTAGCAACCCAGTTTCCCTCTCGTGCTTTTCCTGGTTCTCTGCGATCTGACCGGATGACACGACCAATTCATTGCTAAGCTTCTCGTTGGCTTGTTTAAGCCGCACGATCTCGTCATCTGATGGACACTGTCATCGACGGTGCGTGAGTGAATGCAACGACGAGCATACTCGCTGTCATTTGTTGTGAGCGTAGTGACTCGCTCTGTGCCACTTGCTCGTCGACTGTACGTTGGGATTTGGTGAGGTCATGACGAAGCTTTTCGTTGGCTTGTTTAAGCTGCGTGTTCTCGTCGTCTAACGAACACGGTCATCGAGAGAGCATGAACAACTACAGCGATAAACGTACTGGCTTTTGTTTGACATGAACCCTGTACTTCGCTCTGTACCTTTTGCTCGTTGACCGTACGCCGAGACTGGGCGAGGTCCCGGCGAAGCTTCTCGATGGTTTCTTTCAGATTGTCCACTGATTTGGACACCTGGATCCAGACATTTGCCATGTCCCGCATTAACAGCAATGATTCATGATCGAGTCAGAGACAGTCGGAAGGACCAAAGTTTACTCACGTAGGACGGAGGAAGCATATCCCCTAGGTCGTGTATGGAAACCGCCCTGTATCCACCCACCACGAGGTGATGGTCATCCGATATAGCCAGACAATAGTGCGGTTGATTAAAGTGGCTGACAGACCCAATTCGCTGTTGTGTGATAGTGTCCCAGACGGTGAGGGAAGAAGCATTGGAGGCAACGATGTATGCGTCGCTGCAAGCCAGAGCGATGCACGAATAATTGTCGGGACTCTGAACGGACCATCTCGAGGAGGTCTTTCCAGTGGAAGCGTTGACACAGTGGATGGTGCCGTCCTTAGACAGAACAAAGAGTCGTGTTTCGTCGCTCGACCAGGCGAGGGAGCTGTTCCGAGATGAACCGACTCGGATTGCGATGTCGAAGAGGCAGTGGCCGTCTTGGTCGTAGACTCGAACAGAGTTGTGTTCATAGGTGCCGGCGGTGGCCACGAGACGACCGTCGGGCGAAAACTTTGCAGCGACGACACTGTTTTCGTGTTCCCACGGACCAAGAAGTCGTTCGCCCGTCGAGAGCGACCAGACGCAGACAGTCCCATCGCCCGATCCGCTCGCGATTTTCGTTGCGTCTACCGAGACGTCCACAGCAGTCACCCAATTGCGGTATCCTTGGATCTTTCTCTCTTGGATCTCTCTCTCTTTGATACCCGTCTCTGCGTTCCATACCTGCACCTCGCCATTCTCTGTCCCGCTGACGATCCATCTCCCGTCTCGTGACACAGCGATGGAGATAACACGACTTCCTGCGTTCATCGGCGCACCCACCTCGCTGCCATCGTTCACCCGCCATCGCCGAATCTTCCCACGGAAGTCCCCACTCATGACGTGTTCCCCGTCGGCGAGCAGTGCGATGCACCCTAGGCTATCTGGACAATCGATCTTGACTGGTTCCTTTTTGGAAGAGGAACTTTGTCCGCTCGGCGAGTCTTGTGTTCTCGTCAGCGCCGTCAAATTGTTGCCTCGTCAGACGCTCACCATTTCTTGACCACAGATTCCGTGCTTTGGAGAACATGTATGGTTGGTTGAGGTCTCAGTGCAAGGATGAACGTTCAATGCGCGGGCGTCCGCTCTACTGCGGCACGCCTTTAAGTCGCACTGCCTTGTGCCCCGGCGCTCGTGCTTACCAATTCACCCTCGACCCACGGGGTCGTTGTGATGGTTCATTGATGCAATGTAATCATTCCTGGCGGCGGAGCGAAACAGAACGAAAGGTGTACAAGTGTACGATGTCTCTGTCCATCAATTCCACTCTGTCGAAATTTGAAAACGCGGTTGACGCCTTCAAGTTCATCCTGAACTTGTCGAGTGTCCATGAAACACCCATGGGAGTCTCTTCTTGTATTGATTTAAAAAACCGCATCAGCCGTGCAAGTATTGTAAGCCGTTCGCGAGCATGGCCTTGTCGATCGTTCCTTTCGTCGGTGGTATCGCTGCAGCGTCACGGCCGGGAGCTCGGATGTAATGACAATCTTTCGTGAGAGTGTTGTTGCTCGTCGGGAGGAAAGAAATGAGTCAAACGTGTGACTCGGTGCGGAACCAGCCGGCTACGCCCTTCCACAAAGCCCACCCGTTTCGCCGCACTGTCCACTCCCTAGTAAAGTCCATCGCGCTCGAGGCGGGAGCCGTGGCGCTAATGGCCGCGGCCGGGGTGAGCCCAGCCACGCTCGGGGCCTTCCCACCCCACTACCAACGACCGCCACACGCCGTCCATACCCCCATGCGAACGCGGAGATCGACGTGGCGATACAGCAGTGGCAAGAGTCGCCCACCGACGTCGTTCCAGGTACGTTAACCGCGGCCGAATCGCCCCATTGTCGGCTTGACGCTGACTTCCCCCCCCTTCCCTCCGACAGGTGCTACTGGCAGCAGGAACCCGAACAGAGGCAGGGTCCCTTGGAACGGCACACAGAGGGCGAGACCAGGCGGGACGCCCTCGAGGGGGACCGCGAGTCCCCGACGGGGCGCGTCGACTCCACGAGGCAGAGGACGCGGTCGCGGGAGGCCGGAGGACACCGGGGACCCGCCGTTCGCTCACCGGCGCGCGCGGTTCGGCGGCAAGACTCCCCAGATCGACAAGGGCGCCATGCTGTCCGACCTGCTCTACGCCGAACGCCCGCTCTTACGGCCCGTCAAGTTCGTGCGAGCCACGTCGACCCCGTTCTTGTTCCAGCGCCCCGAGGACGTGTTGAAGTCTGCCGTCGACGTCGCTGGTGAGCGGGTTTCAGCCCCCCTTTCGACGCTTGCAAAGCGATGTGTTGGCGATGGGCTGATTTGAACGTAGATGCGACCGAGGGGTCTCACGTCCCGACTGCCGACCGCGTCGCTCAGTTGTTTCGAGGAGCGGAGACGTCCGATTCAGACTCGGAACCAGAGCACCGAGTCGAGGATGCGCTCGAGGAGATCGACTTTGCAGATTTGGGACAGATCCGCGCGGCGGTCGACGCCATCGCGCAGGACGCCGCGACGGCGGGCATGAACCAAGACGTTCACGAAGACGAAGACATGGAGGAAGTAGATTTCGCCGATCTAGGCGCGATACGTGCCAAGGTCGATGCATCACTACCACGGACATCTTCTCGAGACGACATCATCCAGGACACATTCACTGGGGTATATAAGCAAAGCAGAGACGCGACGCGAGCGTCCAACGCTCTCAACTGCGTCCAGCAAACGCTGCCTATATCATCATCATCTATCCACGATCAAAACGCGATCTCACTTGAGCAAGAATCCAACAGACCACACGACGTCCCCATCATAGAGCCCTCTCCGTCGCCTCTGCCTTCATCAGATCCATCCCCCTACCCGCGATTCTTCGTCGGCACCACCCCCACGCGTCCTCGCGGAGCGAGCGAAGTCATCCTCGTCGACAGGACAAGCTACGACTACGCCCCCCTCGGAAACGACACCGACGACGAACTCATCGTCGTGTACGTCGCCCCTCACCCCCAGGCCCGCTCGCGACGTTCCCCGTCCCCCGTCTCCCCGCCCGTACCGCGGGTCAAGCTCCCACAGACGTCCACGTTGACGGGGTGCGCCGTCGCGCGCCCGGAGATCGAGGTCGAGATGTAGAAGGACGGATCGGGGAGTTCTGAACTACGCGAGGACAACGAGGAGAGTGGTGCGGCGCTGTCGCTCGCGTCGCTCCGGATCGAGTCCTGCTTCCAACTATCCAGGATCGTGAGCGGCCCCCGTACGTGAACACGGTCTGCATGGAGCTTCTTAGATGGCATGCAATGTCTCCTATGGGTGCGTACCCTCATGAATATGTATCTATGTTCTGACCAGAGCAATCTATCATTAGCAATCCATATCTCTACGGGGGATATTCTCTATGAAGGGCAATTAATCCACAAGGGGGCTTGGCTCATCGGGAACATTTGGTTCGTGACCCGCCGAGTGCACTATCGAAACCATCTCATCCTCGCTGCCATAGGTTCATTCTGTCGGACCCAGAGATATATCCTGATCCTGATATGTTAGATCCAGAGAAAGAAGATCAGCAGCCAGACCCACGCGAGGTATGTTTCGGGTGGGGAAGACGGACTTGTCCGGGTGCTCACCTGGTAGACTTGTCGATCTTCACACACGTTACCATGGCGCTAGCGACATTGAAGATCTCGCGATGCATCGAGGATGGCGTGGAATGCATACCGAGTTATGACGTCGAGGAGGGCATGTTATGGTAAAGCCTTCAGAGACGTTCCGTCGTTGGTTGCTGACGATCAACATTGGCAGTCGTGTAAAGTCATTTAAATGTAGGATCGCGTCGCGGTCGAACAAGGCCGAGGAACTCGTTCACGCTTGATCTAATTGGAGGGGATCCCAAGGTCGCCAGGGCGTGTGCGTGGTCGACCTAGTGTATATGATGTATGTAACCAATACAGTAACCTCAGAGTCTCCTGGTACGTGAGCTCACGACTGGCTCTCGTCCACCCACGCGATCGCGACCGGGTGACCGTGACCACGCGCTGGGCGATATGTGAAGGAGCTGATCAAGGAGCCACAGGATCGGGATGTCCTTGTCCTTGTCCCCTCGAGACGGGTGTCGAGTCGCGCGCTAGGCGGTCGTCGTGTCGGTTCTTTTAGTTCTTTCGCCTGGTGCTACGCTAACTATCTAGTACGTACAAGGTCCACCCATTCCAGACTTGACGTTCACTACATAGCACATACGATGATACACACAATCATGATGAATGACCACGCAGTTCAATGATTAGTTACTCTGTCAAGCAATGCGGCAGGTCGAAGCGCAAAAGTCAGATCATCTCGTGGAGGTGCGACCAAGAATGTCTGCTGGTACCTTCGTGCCTTTGTTGGTTCTAAGATCTGACCGGTCCAGGCTAACACGACCAATTCATTACTAAGGAGACGGTCGTCGACAATGCGCGAGTAACTAATGTGCTCGCTTTAACGTAGTAAGTCCCTGTGTCGCTTGCTCGTCGACTGCACGTCGAGGTCGTAGTGAAGCTTCTTGGCGGTTTCTTTACTCAAGATACACGATTTCGCCATCTAACGAACATGATCGTCAATAAAGCGCGGGCGGCCGCAGGAAGGGGCGTACGTAGCAACCATTTTTTCTCCTCGGCTGAACGTTGAGCATCAGCGAGTTCACGCCGATTTTGTTCATCGATTTTCTCGAAGTATGCACCGTCGTCGTCTGGTGAATCTGAATGGTCTGATGTACGAACGAGAAACGACTTGGACGTACCCGTGCTGTCCTCTTGCGTAGGGGATCCGTTGTCCGCGTCGCCGTGGGCCTGGTCCTTCGATTTGGACACCCGGATACCGACTTTTGCTATCTTCCGTGTCTAAGAAGAGGAGTTCACCATCGAGTCGAGGACCGCTGGACTACTGAAAAATTGCTCACGTAGGACGGGGGAAGCATGTCTCCCGGATGGTGGATGGAAATCGTCATGTCTCCGCGGATGGCGAGGTCGTGGTCGTCCGATATAACTAGAGAGTGGACCATATCATCGAGCTGAACGACAGATCCGATTTGCCATTGTGTCGTAGCCTGTGTCCCATAACGAGACTGACGAACCAGCAGAGGCGACAACGAATGTGCTGTTACGCGCAATAGCAAGACACCGAGAACTGTCAGTGCTGTCAAATTTCAATGGTCCAATTCGCGAGCGCCGTCCCACTGGCAGGGTCAAGACAGTGGATCAAGTTGCCGTCGGTCGACAAGGCAAAGAGTTGCTTTCCGTCGCTCGACCAGGAGGGGGAATTGTTCCAAAGTGAGCCGACTCTGATTGCGACGTCGCAGAGGCAGCGGCTCCCTTGGTCGTAGATCCGAAAAGAGCTGAAGGTGGCGACGGGCCTTGGTGTTCCCACGGTGCGCCCTGTTCACCGGGTCGCGTCTGCCGAGGCATCTCCTCGGATCTCTCGCACTTTGCGACGCGTCTCCACGTCCCACAGCACCAAGCCATTCTCTGTCGCGCTGACGATCCATCTCGCGTCTCGTGACACCGCGATGGAGAGGACACATGACTCCCCGTCGTAAACTTGCCCAGTTCACTGATCCGGACCGGATTCAGCAAGACCTCCGTCACCATGCTTGCTGCGCTGGTGGCGATCATCGCAGGCGTCGCCGGAACACCCTACCTATCGCCCCATCGTCCCGAGGAAGCCAAGACAAGCACCTGTACAAGGCCTAATACATCATTCCCGCACCCACGCGCCCCCCTATGTCGAGGTTGACGTCCTCTCCAGCCAAGACGGTCGTCCGACGGCCCATGAGTCATGACTGACATAGTCGGCCCGACCGCGACGTGGGTCACAGATTGTCTTCCTTCTTGCCTCTGCTGGCTACGGCATCGTCGCAGTCTAGGTCCTCTGGATCACGCACGCAGGGCGTACAGCGGATGCACTGGCACCGGCACGACTCGTCCAACGTAGACATCTAGGCGATCCGTCGCGATGGCGCCGGAAAAGCGTGCCCCACGTGCTGAACGACATCAAGGCGCCGATGATGGGACGGAACGGTGCTGGTAGCGCTCGATCGTCGCACCAGTCCTGCTCGTTGGCGTAACATCGGTTCTCATTGTCTGGAACATATGAGGCCCACCCATTTCCAGAGCTACGACATAGTACATACGATAATACGCCCAATGAATGCAATGCAATGCAACGACCAACGCAGGCTCAATGATGGATTGCTTTAGTCACCGTGCGGCAGGTCGAGGCGCAAAAGTAAGTCTTTTCGTGGACATAGCAACAAGGGTGTCTGCTATCTAGAGTACGCGTCTCCTTCCTAGTTCTCTGAGATCAGACCAGTCACCGACGGCGCGTGAGCAACCGTCGTGACGAACGTACCTCTGTGTCACTCGTTCCGAGTTGACTGCACGTTAAGACTTGGAACGAAGTTTTTCCATGGCTAATTTAAGTTGCATGATATCGTCATCTAAAGGACACAATCATCGATGGAGCACGAGCGACTGCAGCAATGAACACACTGGCTTTCATTTGCCATGAATCGCTCTGTAGTCGAGATTGGGCGAGGTCTTGGCGAAGTTGCTCCATAGCTTCTGTGAGTTGCGCGATCTCGTTATCTAACGAACACGACCTTCAAAAAAAGCGCAAGCGGCGACAGGAAAGAGCGTACGTAGCAACCCTTTTCCATCCTCGGCTGCACGTTGAGCACTGGCAAATTCACGGCGAAATTGGTCGTTGATTCTCTCGAGGCGCGCGCTGTTGTCGTCTGGTACAAGTGAATGGTTCGAATGTACAGACGAGAAGCGAATTGGACGTACGAGTCTTCCTCTTGCGCGTGAAGTGATTCATTGTCCGTGTCTCCATGGGCCTTGTGCTTCGATTTGGACACCTGGAAACCGACTTTTGTCACGTCCCGCGTCTAGAAGAGTAGATTAAGTCAGAGACCGCCTGAAGGACTAAATTTGACTCACGTAGGACGGGGGAAGTATATCCACTAGGTCGTGTATGGGAACCACGTCGTATCCACCCGCCACAAGGTGACGGTCATCCGGTATAGCCAGACAATAGTGCAATTGGTTAAATTGGCTGACAGATCCGGTTTGCTGTTGTGTGATAGTGTCCCAGATGGTGACGGAGGAACGAGTGGAGGCAACGATGTATGCGTCGCTGCAAGCCAGAGCGATGCACGAACAATTGTCGGGACTGCCATGAACGGAACATTTCGAGGTCTTTCCACTGGAAGCGTCGACAGAGTGGATAGTACCGTCCTTAGACAGAGCGAAGAGTTGTTTTCCGTCGCTCGGCCAGGCGAGAGAGCTGTTCCGAGGTGAACCGACTTTGATTGCGATGTCAAAGAGGTTGTCTTGGCTATAGACTCGAACAGAGTTGGGTCCCCCCCGGGCGGCGGTAGCGACGAGACGACCGTCGGGCGAAAACTTTGCAGCAACGACCAGGCCTTGGTGTTCCCACGGACCGAGAAGTCGTTCGCCCGTTGAGAGCAACCAGACGCGGCAGTGCCGTCCAACAATCCGCTCGCGATCCTTGTCTCGTCTGCTAAGACGTCCACGGCATACACCCGCACGCGGTGCCCTTGGATCTCTCGCTCTTTGATACCCGTCTCTGCGTTCCACAGCTGCACGTTCTCCGTCCCACTGACGATCCATTTCTCGTCTCGTGACACAGCGATGGAGAAGACGGAACTTCCCGCGTTGCCATTGTTCGCTCGCCATCGCCAAATCTTCGCCCTCCCGCCTCCACTCATGACGTGCTCCCCGTCGGCGAGCAGTGTCATGCACTCTAGATCTGGACAATCGATCTTTATTGGTTCCTTTTTGGAAGAGGAACCTTGTCCGCTTTGCTCTTGGGTGCCCGTCAGCGCCGTTATTTCTATCGTCCCAATGCTCACCATTCTTTAGCAGCTGTACGTTGGACTACATGTCAGGTTGAGGTATCAGTCAAACGCGCCGATGTCCGTTCCATGCATGCCTTTAGGTCACCCGTCGAGCACGTGCCTTATCGACTCGGATCCGAGGACTGCCTCGTGTCTCGGCGCTCGTGCTTATCAATTCGCCTGTCACCTGAGCCACACTCATCAGAAAGTTTGTATTCATCCATCACTGGCGTTACACCGATTTTGGCCCCAGTTGATCCTGGCCGTGCAATCGGTGCCTTTCTCTCCTGATATCAATGTGGTATCTGGCGGCCTTACCGCCTTCCGAATCCCTCACACATACTGATTGGACGCAATTACGAGCTCTGAAAATAAAACGCCTGAATCTTGCCTACTTCCGCTATGATTAATTCAGGCTAGGATTCAGTCTGGGACATTCTGGTACTCCGTGCGGTTGAGAAGGCCCGGAAACGCGAGCTTCGTTGTCCAGGATAGCTGTGGTTTCGAGGCCTACTATTCGAATTTCGACCCAGACGGACTTTCTTTATAGTTCCCCTCGTCATCGTACCTACCCGACCCGACCTGCTCATCAACACAGTAGAGATGCATATGGGAATGTCTGTCGCAATGTGGCGCTAAAAGGGCCGCACCCAGCAGCGTTGAGTAGGATTTGCTCGGGCGTAGTCCGAACACCAATGATGCCTATTCGCAATCTTCAAAGACATTCATGTTCTGAATTCGGAAAACACAGACGAGGTAAGGACGATATTCGCCTGTCAAGACGCTCATGAAGGGCGGTTTCAACAGCTGCCTTGCCCTATACCACAACTGCAAGGTCAAGGAGGCCGAACACCTTCCGAAAGCTGCATAAATTAAGTCGCGTTTCGCCCGTCATCAACTCACCCGGTTTCACGACGCGATTAGAACTGTTTAGTACTTGGCTAAACGTCGAACAGAACTTGAAGTAAGCTACGAGATATTTCCAGAGCATAATATTTAAAGTTTAAACGACAAAACTGGGATTATATAAATTTTGTACAAAACTTGAAATATTCCCTCGATATTATACTTTATGTACAATCTTCACGTTTTGGAAGACATTTTCACCCGAATTAAACCTTGTAAAACGCGTCGTGTTTGTTGATCCAAGATTCTACCAAGATCTGCATCAACCATGCTCGCTGGTGACGACCATCGCTGGCATCGTTGGAATGGGGAGGCACCGCCCTACCCATCCTCGTCTCCATCGCCACGGAAAAAGCCGACATAACGACGCCTAGTGCGTCTTCTGGCTGACAAAGTCGGTCAGACCATCGTGCGAGGTGCATGCCACACGAGTGCAGGCCAGGCCAGATCGTTGCGTTTATTCACTTTGCCCGTTCGACTGGTGTTACCTGCGTTTAGACACAGAGGCAAGCTGGGTAGGCTGATACTACCGCGGAAAGTAGACATAATACCGTAGTTCTCCAGCCTGGATGGATGAACGACGGCTAGATCCGTTCTATTCCCTGTCCACGGTGCTTGAACCACACTGACTGATCAGAGACTTGGTATCCATCCATCATTCCTGGCGGTGCTCCGACAGTGTCGCGAGGCAGGACGGAGATTTACATGCCACAACGATCGTGTGGAAGCGCGCGTTTTGGAGGAACGTCCTCGCCTCTAAAAGGTCGCATCAGTGATGCAAGCAAGCTGTCCTGGAACCGCAGCTTTTCCTGCTTCTGCGCGTAAACAGCGATCGTCACGTGTCGAGCTCGTGAGTCGTCGGGAATCAGACTCGGGATCGCGAACGCGGCATGGCACTCGCGATGGTAACCATGTGACGCGTTGAGCGATGCAGCAGGTCCAAGCGCAAAAGTCAGATATTTCCCCGGAACATAGCGATGAGGTTGTCTGCTAGCTAGTTTGCGTGGCAGAGTACGCGTCGTACGTCAAAGGTACATCCAAGAATCACTACTGTATGCTGACCGTACACACCGCCTCCAGTAGCTGACTCAAAGACGCCCCCTCCTGCACCCGAGTCACGATCAAACTGTCCGTCGCGACCCGTTTGTACTGCGAGCGCCCAGACGGGGCGAGCAACAACCCCCCAAACGGCTGTTGAAGCCGGACGAGCAACCGAAGCGCCCGCATGCGCAGATCGAACAGCGCCTCGTTGCACGCAAAGTCTTGGTCGACGAGGGGACCAATCCACGGGTGGATCAGACGCAGACCTCTCATCCCAGAAAGGTCAGCCGTCGTTTTGACCTCGACGTCCCCGAGAAGAGGCGTCGTCGTACGATATACATGGATGTTGGGTTCCAGATCGGAATCGGAGAGCGAGACGAGTTCGCCGAGTTGAAAGATTAATCCAGGCAGTTTTAGGCGACCAGCAACGAGGGACAAGCTTGGGAGATCATGGAGACATTCATACAAGCCGACGACGAGGGAGAGGTTGGGGATGGATGAATGCAATCCCGAGACCATGCGATCCATCTCCGATGCTTCGATGATGGCGGGAACGTGTGGCGGTACAATCTCATTGTAGACCGTCAGACTAGCAGGTAGGTAACTGTACTGATTGCCCGAGTGTCCAGTCCACGCGAGAAGGGTCACCTCATCCGATCGTGTCAGGACGTGCTCCAACAGCCGACCGATCGCCAGGTTTCCTTCACCATACACGACAGGGAGTGACACACCGAAAATCCCGAACA
>JBBPMC010000866.1:0-15603 GCA_038090115.1 Strobilomyces echinocephalus
ACTGAGTAAGCCATTGCTGCTGCCAGTCTTATTCAAAGCCATTTGAGCAATCCTTCCTCTAGTCTAGAAATCAATATAAGTGGTCTTGATCCCATTTGATCTAGTGTGAAGAGCTCTTTGTTTCTGTAAAATCCCCAGCATATACAGCAGATTAGTAGCTGTTACAACCTCTAAACTCTAAGTTAGGAGTGAAGAAGACAAGTCACATATATTGTGCACATTAAAAGACCTTACCACCTTAGTTGAATCTGTTAAGGCAAGACCAGGGAGAACACCACGTTACTTGACTGATCAATTGCTAGGATACCCACTGGTGTCATCATTACCCCTGTCCTCTGGATAGGCCCAATACACTGATCCGCGAACCGTGGTTAGATAGTGTGTATAGAGACGATCCTATTTCTCGCTCTATCTGAAGAAAGAAGACATCGCTTCACAATGCTTCCCTCCTCTCCACGGCTCAATGACGGCTTCTGCCCATGTTTCCTTTTCAAGTCCCACAGCCCGGCGACCATTCCTGCCATGTTTTTTTTTTTGCGAGTCCCATGGCTCATTTCACGCCCTCTCCATCTGTTGTTGAGTCCAATGGCTTGACAGCCCCCCTTGTCATGTTTCCTTTGGCTTCCAGCTCATTTCACTCCATCTCCATCCTCTTTGAAGTCACACAGCTCAACGACTGCTCCAGCCATGTTTTCTCAAGTCCCCCAATTCATTTCGCAATGCTGCCCTCTTTCAAGTCTCACAGCTCAACAACCATTCTGGCAGTATTTTTTTGCAAGTCCCATGGTTCATTTCATGCCCTCTCTGCTCCCTTTCAAGCCCGATCACTTGATGGCCACCCTTGTCATGTCTCCTCTGGCCCCCTTGAGCCATGGGGCTCGTTTCGCACCTCCTCCATTTTTTTTTTGAGCTGGTTGCTCAACAGTCACCTCTGCCATGTTTTATCAAGCCCCAAGGCTGGTTTCACACCACCTCCACCATTTTCGAGCCTGATCACTCAACAGTCGCCCTTGTCATATTTCCTCAAGCCCCATAGCTCATTTCATGCCACCTTCACCCTTTTTCGAGCTCTGTCACTCACCAGTCACCTCCGCTGTGTTTCCTTGAGACCAATGGCTTGATTCATGCCACCTCCACCTTTTTTTGAGTCCGATTGCTTGACGATTGCCTCCACTGTGTTTTCTCGAGCCTCAAGGCTCGATTTGTGCCACCTCCACCCGTTTTCGAGCCTGGTCGCTCAACAGTCACCTCTGCCATGTTTCCTCCAGTCCCATGGCTCGTCTCACTACCACCACCCTTTTTCGAGCATAGTCACTTGATAGTCGCCTCCACCATGTTTCCTCAAGCTCAATTTGTGTCACCTCCACTGTATTTCCAATGCATCCACTCAAGCCTGACTGCTGGTAGGTTGCCCTCACACATAGATTGTTTTTTACGTATTCTGTAGTATGACTACAAATATAAAAGTTTTACACATTCTTTTAACATAAAATGAGAGTGAGAATGGAAAAGAAAAAGGATGAAAAGGCTAGGGCTGAGGTCCCTGTAGGCACTGTATGGGCTCAACAGACATCACAGATATGAGAAAGCTGTGAGTGCTGTGGCCATTCTGTGGTGCGCTCCACAGAGGGAGACCTTTTTGTCACGCTGTGAAAAGTGTGACACACTGCACAGCATCCCACAGTACTACCCAACTCAGTCATGATTTGCTAATGCATCATAACCAGTCAGATAGCATGAAGGCAAGCATGTAGCATAGCATATCACAGATGTAGCCACCACTTGTACAAATAGTAGAATAGTATATAAGAGACACCCACAGCTCAATAGAGGACCCAGTTTTGTCCTCCTGGAGTTTCCTATCCACCTGTGGTGTGCTCCAGCCTCAAGGCCATCTCTTGTACCTGCTGGCTGATTGGTCCTTAGGCGGGCTAGTGATTTCAGTGGTGGCATGAAATGAGCAACGAGGGTCAGTGGCATGTGAAAGGGGTGACCATTGAGCATGTGGCAGTGTTACGCTTGATGGCGTAGAACCTAGTCAAAGCACTTCATCTAGAGTGAAGTGAAGTCTTGCAGAAGAATAGTCCTTGTAGTGACGGCTAGACAAGGGTCTCACACTGAGGCGTCAAGTGTGGAAAGGAGCACTAGATTACTATGCAGTATGGAGGTAGAACTAGCTAGGGAAATACAGAGGAGGACGTCCTATTTATATAGTAAAAGGAGATCAAGGGGTGGGAACCACCAGGGTTGAGGGTTCTACTAAGTAGGTTTAGGATGTCTGTTGTTGAGGGGAAAAGGATCAAAGGAAATGGAAAGGAACAGATCAGGAATGGTGGGATCTGCAGTGTCTGTTGAAGATGGCTGTATGTGGAGACAGAGTGATGAGATCTGTGGTGTCTTGTTGGAGACAGCTATGCATGGTGATGGTTGTTGGGAGGATCAGGAAGAGGACAGGAATAGCCTTGAGAGGTGCTGGTCCTCTAGGATCTGCTGCTCCAAGTCCATTGTGCTGTCTGCGGAAAGAAAAGAGTGGTGTGGTCCCTTGGCCCCTTTGGTTTTGGCCTTCTTGTAGTTAGCTGTAGGCATCTTTGTAACAGGCAGTGTCAAATGAGCACAGGGATGTGAAGGACAGCAATTAGGAAGCAGATGCTGTGGGTTGCAGGAGCACTGTTACGTTTTATTCTCTTTCGCACGCCCTTCGGCACGTTACTTACTTTCTCCAAAGTCTGTCTCGCTTCGCCTTGGAGGCATTCGCCGAAACTCGTAGAACGTTCTACAAGTTTCCATGGACGTTGACGTGTCCCTTTCTTATCTCTTATCTCGGACCTCCCCTAAAGGACCTCTGGTCTATATAAACCTATGTACTCGCTCATGTATTTCTTAAGCTAGTTCTCCTCGAGTGTACTCCTAGTTCCTCGAATATACCTGCTAGCCTCATCCCTTGTCTCCGAGCGAGTCCTTGCCCTACTCTTGAGTGGGCACTCTCTCCGTCCTCGTTCCACCGAAGTATCCCTTCGGAAGTCTCCGCAGAGCGCCCCTCTGTCGAACCCTTGACCCACAGTGCTAGTCAAAGCAACCGCGTCTCGGGCCCTTGTTCGCTATAGTCAAAGCAACTCGGAATCCTCGCCCCCTCGTATTCGGTCTGCTAGGACTATCGAGGCTACGCTTGACCTTACCCAAGGCCAAGCGTAACAAAAGAACTAGCTTCCCCTTGTGGCAACCGTCGCTGTTGTGCCGCCACCATATCCTCGCATCGTCCCGATCGCTTCTCCATCTGGAGAAGGCACCCTCGAGAAGACTCACCCGTCTCCTCTGAATCCCCTGAAGACTCTGAATCCACCGCTGAGGAAGAACCCTACTCTGAACCCGTCCCATACCCTGAGGACGAAACCCTAGACCCTACAGCAGAGATAACCAACAACTTTTCAATCTCCGTCGCGATCCCCAGAGTCCCCACGCCACCTTCCCCAACGCCGATAGCACAAACCGGAAGGATCTTTAGTCCACCACCCCCACCCCCACGTCCTCAGTCACCAGTCATGTCTTCCTCGTCCAAATCCCGCGAGATCGGCCTTGCCAAACCCCCCATCTATGATAGAAGCTTGCACTCCTATGAAGATTGGATCCTCGCCACCCAGATGTACCTCATGACTAATGAAGAAACCTACTCCGACGACACCAAAAAGGTGTCGTTCGCTCTATCGTTTATGGGCAAAGGTTCCGCCCTCTCCTTCGCCACCACCTTCCGTCGCAAAGCAGTCGCAGCCTGCCAAACAAAGTCAAAAGATCCCCTTGGAACGTTCCTAGATTTCGAGGCAAAAGCCCGCGCCCACTTCCTTCAGGAAGACACCATCACCTCGGCAATCGACTGACTTGCCACCAAGCGAATGATAAAGAAGAAGGATGGAACCTTCTCTCCCTCACTCGTTGAATATATCTCCGAATTCCAGAACCACGTAGCCCTCTCTGAGGTTACAAACGAGAAGGTCCTCATCAATTACTTCTCGTCAGGCATTCCAATTCCCCTCATGAAACGTGTCGGTAGTATGGACACAACCCTGAAAACTGTAGATGAATGGTACCAAAAGGCCATTCACTTCCAAACCCAATGGGACCGCTCCGACGCCATCGCCCGACAGAACAGAAACTCCGCCCTTCCTCCTCTTCAAACCTCATACTCTACCCCTACCCCGAAAGCTCGGGACCCTGATGCCATGGACGTTGACGCCGTCCAACCCCAGAAACTCACACCACAAGAACGGCAACGCTGTATCGACAAAGGACTTTGCTTCCGATGTCGCCTCTCCAGGCACTCTAGTGCCAATTGTCCCCACTTCGGCGATAACAAGCCATGTGTGGCCATACCTTAGATGTTCAATTCACTTGAATTTCCATGACCATATATGGAAATATTAATATTTGGTTCTATTTACTATTTCACATATATATAACTTCAATTTATCAAACTTTCAATAAATTGTGTATCCTATTAATAGATTGTGTAGCACAAACATTTATCGTTTTGAATGAGTCATCACTCTAAATATATATTTCTACATTAGCAAAACACATAACAAAAAATCCAGAACATTTCTCACATATGATAAATCGTGTAGCATGATCATCATTTTGTGTATCACAATGTATTTCTCCCCTATATAGAATATGATGCCAAATACATCATAATACAGTATACAGCACATTCTTAATACACCTTGAAAAGTTTGTGATGATATTGTCTCTTAGACACATCTTTTGGTAGAAAAAATGTGTCTAAGACACCCAGATAGGGTCCCCTAAAGTGCTTTGATGCAGTCTAAGAGGCCATTGTAGAAGCTCCAATGTAGGCCTCCATGACTCTAATCCTGGACCTAGCTTGCCAGCAATATATTTTGTGATCTGATGCAAATCATGCATCCACAGTCGCTTGAATTGAGCTTCTGCATCAGCAACAGGATCCTGTGGTCTGAAGTTAGTCTGAAGTTCATCACAATGGGTAGGCCCCTTGGGGATCTAATCTGAGGAGGTCCAGCTTAAAGTATTCAAGCACTACACCCTTGAGGTAGGACTGGGCAAATGTTAGTAATCCTTTGTGTGGTCTGAGTGGTACATTTTCGGGTTTACTTGGAAGTTGATCTTGCATTGCACGATAAAGGGATGGAGCTTCTTTGGGTCAATTCCATTGAAGGGATCTGATTCCTGGACCTTAGGCTTAGAGCCTTCAGTGTGCCATTTATGCCAGAGTACTTCGCAAGTCATGCCCCTTATTGCATCAGCAAGCTGAACAAAGGGCTTATAGGCTAGAGGTATTTGATTGGTGTCATTATTGGGGTTACCCCATGGATTGTCATTGTCATTATCTAGGGACAGATGATGAGCTTGAAGAGTTGACATTAGGGTCATTGGGATCATCGCTGTTAGAGGCAGGGGATTAGTAGAAAGGTGGACGGGAGATCTGAGGGGTAACAACAACAGAGGGTACTTATGGGTAGGACTGTTGAAAGTGAAAAGCTTGGTTGGAGCACTTAGCTATCATTGGATCAACTCAGGACAACTCTAGAGTTCACTATGCGCAACCAATAATGATATTAAGATAGATAGCAAGGTATACAGACCTAGAGTCCACTGTGAGCAACCAAGGAGAAGACACAAGTCTAGGAGTGCACTTCAAGTAAATAAACACAAATACAACAATGCTGAGAGTTCGACTCCCAGCCTAGGTAACATTTTAGTAGGCCAAGAAAGAGGCAAAATCATAGAATTTAACAGTATCATATCTGCAGTTGAGCTGTAACTGAGATCTACACTATAATATTGCAAGAATGGATAAATCTGATTGCCCTTCTTCATAAGGACAAGGTCTGGGTTGAAGTTGAGTAACTTTATATTATCTGGCTTTACCCTTCTTCCATGGTGACTGTCCAGATTGTACAAGATGGCACATGAAATCAGACCACACTGGTGGGTGATGAACTTGGTTCTGATTGACATTTAATAAGAGAAAGTATTTTGTCATCTGAAGATGTGTTGATAGGGATTAATATCTTGCTGATGATCTCAAGCAATTACTTTTTTTTTTAAATTCCATTATAGTCCAGTTGGGGTAACTACCCTATGTAGAACTGGCTAGACTAGGTACCTAAGGGGTGCCAGCACACACTGCTTCCCCAGCACTGGAATACATTAGAGGGAAAATCCCACGCTCATCTAGTGAGGGGTGGTTTTAGACAAGCAGCTGTAAAATCAGTGGCTACCTATTGGTTTACTGACAAGCAAGAAAATGCTCTGCTGTTTACAATGATATCATGTACTCAAGTCCCTGAGGGACTGGGTGAGATAAGAAAGGGGAAGCGAGAAATGACCAGGATTGGCAAGTATGTAGTGCTAAGAGATGTTAGATGAGGAGCCACAGACCATACATGCCAAACTCTAGATATCAGTGACTGAGACCCCTTGCCCTTCAAGAAGGAGTGCCATTTTGTCTATAGCAAGTAAGAATAAATATGTAAGGGAGCAAAAGAAAGAAAAAAGGTGGGGGGATTCAAGCCAGTATAAAACCAGCATTCCATATGAGTGGATAGTGGCCAGGTGGTGTTAGGAGACTGACATAATGGCAATGGAGATCCAGCTACCTTCACAATAGGAGGTCACCATTATCATCAACATCAATGTATTAGAGAGTGCTGTTAGGGATCATGATCATCACAACCTGTGGCACATCATCTGGCATCTGCATAGATATGAGGAGGATTGACTCAATGTGAATAGCATTGAATAGAAAGGCAGGACAGTGTGGGTTGTCCAGGACTTGCTGTAGCCAGGGCAAGCCCTTTGGGGAGGGTGACACTGAGTGTGATGGAGGGAGCAGAGTCTGAGAATGGAGAGTGGAGGGAGCAGGAATCACTGTGGGGGTAGTGACAGGGGAGGGAGGAAATGAGGATGCCCCTTGGGCGAGAAGTTGGTCAAGCTGCTTCTTCAACTGGTTAACCTCCTTGTGGAGGGCCTGCAACTCGGAGTGAGTGGCAAAGGCTTTGGCTAGGGGATGAGGTGGAGTGACAGGGACAGATGGGGCTGGATGAGAAGACAGTGGAGGATGGGACTGAGCCTAGTGGGTATGTAGCTGCACCTGGAAGTGGAGTAGTATATTGTTCTGGTAAATCTACACTATCTTTGGGAAGACCTGCCCTGAATCACTATCAAGTGCTAATGCATTGAGATGGGATTTGAAGGAGTGGAAGGTGGAAGAGGGAGATGACCCAGTGGAGGACCTTGCTGCTTCCAGCAGGAGCAACAATAGGAATAGTTGGGACAGAAAAGGTCAACCCTTAAGCCAATCTAAGTCAAGGATGATCTTCTCCAGATTACCAATTTGACAACTAAACCAGATCCCAGGAAGTCAAGGAAAAGGGGAGGGCATTAGGGGAAAAGAGAGCATAGGAAGTTTTTGAATCAAGGCTTGAGCTGACTTAAAGAGGCACAGACTCAAAAGGTGAACTTGACTGGGGGGTTCCCAGCCATGCCCATCTTTTATATATATATCACTAAGGTCCCTTTGTACATGCTTGGGCCTAATCTACAATATACCTTAAATAGAAGGTAATGTCATACCCTATGCCTTGCATAGGAAAGTACATGCATAGAAGGCATGGAAGAAGCATGGAAGAAGCATAGCATGCTTTCAGAGCATAATAGATTAGAGATCTAGGACATATGCATGCATTAAGCATGGCTTGGCAACATGCCCCATGGATTAGTATAAGATAGATCAACATCTGGATAACATATCATAGTTATCTTGCAGTAGATAAAACTGATCTTGCAACTGATAAAGGTTGATAAGGGTATACTGATAAGGAGATCAACC
Source organism: Strobilomyces echinocephalus (assembly GCA_038090115.1). Classification (NCBI taxonomy): domain Eukaryota; kingdom Fungi; phylum Basidiomycota; class Agaricomycetes; order Boletales; family Boletaceae; genus Strobilomyces; species Strobilomyces echinocephalus. Next base: position 7,865 of record JBBPMC010000866.1, read on the forward strand.
CCTTAGATAGGGTTGATAAGGTATTTAGCCTTTAGATAAGGGTTGATCAGCCATTTCAGTGGCTTGATAGTACTTGATAAGAATGATCTACACTTTGATATGCTTAGATAAGCTTGCTGTTATGACCCAATCATAATAGAAGGCAATAGAAAAGTAGAGAGTACTGAAGCCTGATAAAATGTAGCAGGAGTTCAGAAATGATGTATTAGCATGCATAAACCAGTTTGACACCACTTCAAGACTTAGATCACAGTTCCTAATGGTTATGTAGCAACTGAGTTTCACTGCAGCATAATTGTGGAGAAACAAGAGGAATACATTGTAATATAAAGTTAATTTCCAAAGGCTTCAGTCCATATTCTGCTGTGAATTCAAATAAAAATATGGGAGCATTTAAATAGTGGATGGATCCATCAATTTCACTACAGTAAAGGTTCTTGAACTCTTGCTTTCATCTCCACCTTATTCCTAGGGCATTCAAATCATATAACAATATTGTTGTAAAGTATATTACCGTTAAAATTAGTGTCAGTATTTCACTAGCTTTCCACACTAAGCAATATAAAGTGTAACTGGTCATTAGAAGCAATTGATAAATTGAATATAGAGCAATAGTTTACTTACACAGCAATGTATGCTATTGCCTATGGCTATATTATCTTTATTCTCAATAGTGTAGCTACATTTGAGCAAGACTATTCTCAACTGTCAGTAACATTCATTATGAAAGAACCTACAATATGTCTTGAATTTCATCTTGATCATCATAGGCTGTAAAGGAGGTGGTAAACATTAGGTTTCAATGATGCTATATCATTTATGTGGATATTTTTGGCATCCTTTATCAACTGTGGTAAAATTAACAATTTGAATCTGCCTGTGAATGGCTAATAGGAAAGTCATACCTATTTGTTAATTCTGATGAGATTATATCACTGAGAGATTAGAAGCCTTTGAAGCAATGGTAGCCATTGAATCAATTTCTTATAGCACTGATAAGAGAAATCTTGCCTAGCAAAAGAGATACTCAGTGTTGATATAATATTTAACCCAAGCATGTACTTTGTGATTAAATAACTAGTGGTTCAAGCAGCCTGCAGTTGTGTTTGTCCACCATTGATTCAACCTTATTGGTAAGTGAGATCTGCTATTAAATGGCTTGTTTGGCAAGATAATAAGAGTTGGAGTGAGTATACTGGCTGAAAGAAACATGGGATTAACAAATTCAATCACTAAGGTTGTATAGACAACAGTGAGGGCAATAGCTAGGCCTCCATCTCAACTGCATATGAAATGCTGGTCCAACCATGTTTTTGCCTAGATATAATAAAAAAATTCACAACTGCTTCAGCTATTTCAACTCCAACTCCAGCATGAGTTACTGGAGATGATCTGCTAATAACTGGAGTTGTATCTCCTATTCCTTGTCAGCTTGCAGCTAATCCTTGTCAGCTTCTTTCCTTTGGAATGTGTACTCCTGCTTATGATCTCAGTATTGCACTGTGAAACAGTGATATAATAAAACTACAACACTATTGTAATTGTTTTTGAACTTTTAAAATAGAACGTAGGAAATGTATCTGAGTCTGAAAATCCTTTCCATGTCTTTTGATTCATCATGTGATTTCTTTTCACCACCAAAAAAAAACTACCATGTTTTGTACAATTTGCTGCAAGCCATTTTCATTAACTCTATTGCCTCCAACACTGATGTCAGCACTATTACCATATCTATCAAGGAGCAATTTAACTAAGCTTTCCTCTATTAATATTTGATATGCTATTCATTTTATATCCTTCAAAAGGCTGAGAAGGCCATCAATTTGGTTTTTAGTGGCCCTCAAATAGATAAGTTGTATGTATAGCACCCATATCACTGACCTTCTTATTCATGCAGTTTTTAATAAGGCATTTTAACTTATATTTTTGATTGCCACAGATTGATGATGAGTAAGAATTGAATGTAGGGCTGGCTGAATATTGCCATGATAGTGAATAAGTCATTGAAAGTAAATAGTCTATTGAAATTTACAAACATACATATGATCTTAGTAGGGTTGGTTCTTAAAAGCAGATTCAAAGTCCAGGCACTAGATGAGAATGTCACTAGTTACAGCATTCAGTTTAGGCCAAATAAGCTATCAAGTAAGCATCTCAATCCTGTTATACTGACAGAATGAGGAGGAGTGAAGTCTGAGAAGGACCAGGTTGCAGGTTGAGCATATCTTGGCATTGCATAGAAGTATAGCAGTGCCACTACTCATCCTATCCTATCTATTTTTGACATCAACCTATATATCTTGTTTGTTTGATTCAACAGCAAAATATCAACTCAGTGCTGGTTATTCTATGGCCAAATGGACTCTAATGGATTATTGGGAAACTCATTTCATCAATCATCTATTACCTACATTCCATCTCTTTGACACCAGTGAACCTGATGAAGTCACTGCCTATACATCAGCCTATGAAACCTATATATAGCACACTTTCCAGGATACCAATGAAATAATTGAGGAGTTGAGCATGTTAAATGCTCTAAAATCTGGCTAGACTGAGAATCAAACCCAGGTCTTCCCACTAGTACCAGGATGTCTAACCACTAGGCTATCTGGCCGTTCCCATACAATCCAGGTGTGGATTCATACTCCAACAGAGCAAAGTAGGGGACTTGAATAATCCCAATGACATCAGTCAACCAACCTTCCTATTAAGTTGCAGTGGATTTGTCTAGGCTTTAATCCAACTGGTCAACCCACAGTTCCTTTGTTAACTGCTATGCCACAGCAGTGTGAATCACAAAAAAAAAAATGGAAAAAAAAAGAAAACAATGGATAAATAAACAAATAGAATTGACAATGCTAGGAGATAGTGGGATATAATGAAGAAGGGAGACAAGTCAGAGATCAACAAAATGAAGTGAAATTACAGCAAGAAAGACTAAAGTGGAAGACAATGAACCAGGCAGTGATAATAATAGCTCTAAAAACATGCTGTGAAGCCCACCCACTGTTGTAACTCATGCCTTAGGCTTGGAGATAGATGAGTCAGAGCTACTCATCATTGTTGTCCTTGGACAAATAGCTGCAAAAAAAAACTTTCAAATTTTTTTTTAGTGTTGTGGCGTCGCCCGAGATCTACACTCACATTAAGACCATTGCAAAGATGGACAGGGTATTATGCACAATGCAACAGGCACCAAAATGGTGCAGTGAACACAAGATTGCTAAGAAAATGGTAGTGGTATACAGTCCAAGCTTGGACAGTGACTTCAATATTGAATGGAATGCCTTGTTTGAAGTTGCTGGGGGATTGTGGTCCTTGTTTTCATCTCTTTGCCATCTAGATTTACAACTGTCTTTACGCAAGTCAACTATAACATCTGACCTTAGAGTTAGCTCAATTACAGTAATATCAAAATAAGGTCTAGTAGGATCATATCAATTAATATGCTTCTTTTAGAAATAATGAACAACCTGGTTTGCTTAAGGGAAAAACAAACATATGTTGATACAACAAAATAGAAGTAAAACATGAAACTGATTCAAAAAGATTTTCCTAGACTATATATATCTTCTGATGTAGTGAATTACCATTCACTATTAGATCTTTTAAGAAAAATAAAAATGTACTTAAACACTATGGTTTGAAGTAGGGAAAGTTAGACTTAGTTCTCCCAGTTTCTGGGAACTTGGTGGTTGGTATATGTGTATTTGTTTGCTCCTATTGGCTTCCATAACACCACATGAACTTAATTTACAGTGACATTCAACACTGTTGCAATAACTAACTTTGATGCAGTGTGCTTTATACATTGTAAACATCCATGGAAATTTTGCCTATGTTTGGTGGGACCAAATAAAATACTTACTCTAAAGAAAATTGATCATGCCCATGGGTCACAAGCTAGTAGAAGAGCCAAGAAGCTACCTATAGATCAGCATCAGATACCAGAAAACTATATTCATGGGTGAAGGCCTGGTGTGAAGAAAGAAGACAATACTTGCCTGAATTCAGTGCTGTTTAGTAGTACAACTGTAGTAGTGATGTTAAGCTTGATTGGTAGTAGGAACTTCCTGGATAGCAAAGGACAGCAAGCAAGGTCAAAGGAAACTTTCCTTGTGCCCCATATATTTACTTGTATGATATACAATTTTTACCTGATGCTAATATTGTTTCACTTTAGAGATTTATATTAATAAATTAGCAAATTGAGATTTATCAAAATATCAAGCACTAGTATCAAAACATACCATCCATCAGTGTTACAAGAATAGATAAGTGTGTTTTTGTCACTTGAATAGTGTTTTTAGTGTTCTGAAAAATAATAAGATAAATAGTATATCTAGAGAAAAGCTTAGTTGAATGATCTCCAAGAGTGTTCTAGAGGTCAAAATGCTTCTTGAAGTGAAGTCTGGATATGATAGCAGTGCTAATGCCAGTGTTAGAGGCAATAGAATGAATAGAATCATAGCCAGCATCAGGTTATAAGAGAGTAGTACCTTCCAGATGATGGAAAGAGATTACATGATGAAATGAATTGAGAGGCATGGAAATGATATTTAGACTCAGACATAATGTTTACATGTATATCTTGGTTTGTCCCACCAAACATTAGTAGATACTGTTATATATGACTAACATCTTGGGTTCTATTTTCAAAGTCCAAAAACTATTACAATAATATTGCAGTTTTATAATAGCCATATCTCAACAACCCTAGAGCCACAGATCACATGCCATGAAGTACTTTATCTACATATGCCAAATCTGTTGAATTCTGTAATTTTGCCTCTTTGATGGATTATTAAAATGTTATCCACCCAGGCTGGAAGTTGAACATTCAGCCTAGGTGTTGTGTTTGGTTATTTGAAGTGTACTTATATTCTGGAAATCCACTGTATCTTCTCCTTGATTGCTCATAGTAGACTCCAGAGTCAGCCTAAGTTGATCTAGTAGGTGGCTAAGTGCCTAAATCAAGCTTTTTGTTTTCAACAAAATCTTCCTATTGTTTGTCATAAACACTGAGAAGGATTTGCCTCTCGATGTGATAGGCTTTGGACAGCTGGCAAGATGCATGCCAACCCCTTGTCATCATCTGGTACTCGTGCCTCACATCCTCTCAAGCTTGTTCACAGTGATGTCAATCAGGTTCTCCATTCCTCAGAGGCTTCTCAGGCTATCACTATTGAGTCACTTTCATCAATGACTATTTGAGATATCGATTTGTGATGCTCATCAAACACAAGTCAGACATCTTTGAGGTCTTCAAGACATTCATGGCGTTTGATGAGAACCAGTCTGAGTGCAAGATCAAGGCTTTGCACAATGACAAAGGTGAGGAGTATATGAGCAACACTTTTGCTGATTTCACCACCCAGTGTGGCACTATGCACCAGCATACTATCAGGGTTTGCTCTCAGCAGAATGATATTATTGCTGAGAGGGCCAACAGGCTTCTTAATGAATACATCACTGTGATGTTGAATGAGTTAGGCCTTTCACCAGCCTTCTGGGGTGAGGCATTAGCTGTGCTTGTGCATGTCTAGAACAGATCCCCTACTGCTGCAGTGGACAATACCATCCCTTATAAACTGTGGTATGGGTACAAACCGGATGTGTCCCATCTCCGGATTTGGGGTTGCATTGCCTATGTGGATGTGCAGAAGGACAATGACCTGGGTTTGGATCTCACTCTGAGAAATGTGTCTTTATTGCCTATCCTGAGGCCTGTATTCCAAAGCAAAGTCTTGTTCACAGATAGTGCTGGTTGATGACTTCTGGCCCCTCAGTGGTAACATATATTATGAATATACTTGTTACGCTTATAGCATAGAACCTAGTTGAAGCGCTTTGTCTGAAGTGAAGTGAAGTCTCACAGAAGAATAGTCCTTGTAGTGACAGCTGACAAAGGTCTCACACTGAGGCGTCAAGTGTGGAAGAGATGACTAGATTACTACACTGATACACAGTGAGAACTAGCTGGGGAGATACAGAGGAAGATGTTCTACTTATATAGTAAAAGGGGATTAAGGGTAGGAACCATCAGGGTTGAGGGTTCTACTAAGTAGGTATAGGGTGTTTGTTGTCAAGGGGAAAATAATCAAAGGAAACAGAAAGGAACAGATCAGGAGTGATGGTATCCGCGGTGTCTGTTGGAGACAGCTCTACACAGAACAGAGACAGGAAGGATCAGGAATGATCCACAGTGTCTGCTGGAGATGGCTATGCATGGAGATGGAATGTTGAATGATTATGGAGTGGATGGAAACAACCGTGAGAGGTGCTGGTTGTCTCATATCTGTTGTTTTATGTTCATGGCATTGTTGGAAGGAGGAAAAGAGTGGTGGGGTCCTTCGGTCCCTTTGACTTTAGCCTTCTTGTAGTCTGCCGTAGGCATACTCGTAACAATACTTTAGTCCAATTGCAGTTGCAAGCTTAGTAATAGCAAGGTAGGCTATAATTGTATCAAGGTAGATTTCTGAGGTATTCACTAACAGTCTCTTTAGAATTGCAGATGATACTTTATACCTTGATGTTGTAGCTAAGGAAGCTATTCATAAGATGAAATTCCACATCTTTCTTATGATCATCACATGGGAGATTGAAGAAGCCAAGTAATAGGAGTGTCTGGACAGTGGCTACATAGAGTAGAATCTTGACTTTGAAACTACAACCTCAGAGTTACATTTCTTTGAGTTATTAGTTATACAGTACTCAGGCATGGCTCACAGACAGGATTTGGCACAGTTTTGACATCCAAGTGCATTCCAGTGACTAATTTACACTCCAGTAGTGCTTTTACATCTGCCAAGTGGTGGTGCGCCAGCCTGCAATCCCACAGTGCCATGTCAAGTGGCACAGTGGTGGCAGGGTGTGCAATCTCCTTAGCAGGTTCAGTAGTGCCATTCAAATAGGCAGCATTGTTGTCCATGATGGAGGCCATAAACAGGGGGGCTCTAGAGGGACACAAAAACATTGATAATAAGCATGGTATAATCATTGTTCCTCTTTCATGTACTGAAAGTTGAATGTATAATTTAACTATAAGATGAATGAACATCATGCCACCAAGATGCCACAGTATACAATGGACTCAGAGCAGGCCCATCAGCTGATGGGTAATATGACACCTCTTCAAATGCTGGCATCACAATATGGCTTAGCAGATGCCTGGAGCACCCACATGCAGGGATCTCCTTTGTCTATGGAGTGAGAGTTTAATGAATATGTTGCTACACCACTTTTTGACACGTCAGACTGTCGAATTCTGTGATTTCGCCTCCCTATTAAAATGTTGCCCAGGCTGGGAGTTGAACTCTCAGCCTTGTTGTGTTTGTCATTATTTACTTGAAGCACACTCATAGCCTGGAAGTCCACTATATCTCCTCCTTGGTTGCTTACAGTGGACTTCTGAGTTGTCCTGAGTTGATCCAGTGGTGACTAAGTGCCCCAACCAAGCTTTTCACTTTCAACAAATATAATATAATTTTACATGTTTTAAAAGTTATAGTAAGAGCAGTACAGGGAATAAGGGAAAAGTTGTTGTATGCCTGGTGATTGCACACCATGGCATTGCTGTGTGTCAGCATTTCCAGTTCAGCCACTTTGTGGCTGACCTTGTTGTTATGTATGGTTGTTATTGTCCAGTAGTATAGAACTTGAGAGTCCGATGTAAGAGCTCTTCAGTCTCTTACATTGGACTCCAGGTATGTCCCTACCGCTTTGTAGCACCTAAT
>JBBPMC010000867.1:0-15587 GCA_038090115.1 Strobilomyces echinocephalus
TCTGGTACCACCGGAACATGGAGACCAACGCCTCCTGAAGCACGGGGGCATCCGACTTGTTGATACAACATGTATCGCTCCAAGCCCAATGGAGCCCAGCCTCCCGTACGATCTCACAAAATTTCCGCAGCTTGTCGTGAGTTGGTGACTGTTCGAGCTGGTACACGACAAGATGTATGACTTCATCAAATAAGGCTTCGTTTTCCTTCCACTTGTGCGAAAACGTGGCATAGCGATAATAATGGTCAACTTCATCCTGGATGCGAGGATGATCGATGTAAGTGGTCGTAGAAGAGACCAACTCGTGAAAGATGGGTCGCGATTCAAACGACGAGGCTTGCCCGGGTTTATCGAGAAGACGCCCGGAGTCGGTGTTGATGAGAACCAACGGTGATTCACGAATGGCAGCTTGAACGGCCTCGCGAATAGCGGCTTCTGTCTCCCTTGGTGATAGATACAGACCGGAACGCTCTACGAGTCCACTTCAGCAGTTAGGGACGAAGGCGAGCATGATGTCATTTCTCTCACCGCGTATCTCTACATCCGGAGATTCAGACATTTTAACAAGCATCATCTTGAATGCCACTTCAGCATCACCATAGCAACTTGCGCCGCGCAAGGCCGCGTATTTCCTCTCGTAGCCCAGCGGCGATGATGGGTCCAGCAAAATCACCTGATGAGCGTCAATTAACGTGACAATTCCCTACAAGACAGAAAGATGACGTGCTTGATTTGCATCGTCTATCGCATCCTTCCACAGACCCATGTTGGCGCGTGCCTTGCTACGCCTGCCAAGCAAGTCTTGGTGAGGTCTACAGTCGAGGGACAGTGCTGCCGAATAAAGGATGACAGCTTCGTTGTGTCGTCGATCGTCCATCGCAGTGTTCCCGGATTCTTCTAACTTTTCACTGAGCTGATGCTTGAAGGCTGAACACGAACTATCAGATAAATGTCGCCTCGCCATATGCACGGACACGCACCCGTGATCCATTCCGTTTGCTCGTGGGTCACCTGCGTTATTTTAGTTGCTATTTCAAGCAAACATTCAGTTGCGTCCGTGGTGCACTCAATTTCGTCGAGACGTTCACATATGGCCTGATAAACAGCGAACATCGGAACAACGAACTCAGGACCCCGGGAGTCAGACCAACTGAAACATATGCAGCGAAAAATACTCACGCCAACAGTGCGGGCCAATGCATCCTTCCAGGAACAGCCGGTCAATGTCGCCTTCGTCCACTCCCTCAAAAGCAGTGCATTTAGCACTGACACTTCAGCGTCGCCAGTCGAGTTTGATGCTGTGTCACTCCAAGGGGCAGAGAGACATCGTCGCGTGAAATCTAGTCAATAGCTGAATGCCAGCTAGCTCAACAGATGGAAGGTGAGCTCACCGGAAACCCACTCCACCATAATTTCAGATGCGTACACCTGCTTTTCAAGGTCATGCGCTAACTCGAGGAGAGATTCGCCTGCGGCTGTTGTGCGACCCGCCAAAAGGAGGGCTTCACACATACGTTGGCGAATCGTGATATCGAGATTGTCAAATTCCCATCCAGATATCTGTCAGGCAAATAAGTGATATCACTAAATTACAGTACGCGGAACTTGCCAACGAGATCAAAAGGAGTGATTGACTTGGGTATGGTCGTAGTTGTGTCCGCGCATGCTCAAAAGATTGCATTGCATCCTCGTAGTTGCCACGCTCCAGGAAGAAGTTGCCACGGAGAAGACGCATGTGCGCCTGCTGAGGTGTGAGCGGAAACATTTGGTGCGAGATTGTCCACATGCCTGAACTACGTAGAAGATGGAGATCCAGGGGTTCACAACAATGAGGTCATCTACACGCGATATGGCGTCGAGATGCTCCCCGGCCATGAATACGATGATAGACTTTTGACGTAAGCAGCTGAACGACACCCGAGTTCGAAGACACACACTTTGAAGAGAAGGAGAAATGTGACATGATCGGAATGAAAGCGCTCGATTGCGATGTCACAACAACGGTAGGCCTTGTGCTTGTCACCCTTGCCGACGGTTGCGATACACTTTGCAATGTAGCCGATGACGGACGATTGAACCTCGATGGACTTGTATAAATCAGCGAGGGTCAGTGCCAGCGTAAGTAAATATCGAACACACCTTTTCCGCGTCGGCGAGCGCATCATCCCACATAGCGAGGCGAGCCCGTACGAGAGCTCGACTGGCAAGTGCGTGATGATTCTGAATCGAAGAACCGGCGATGGACGCCTCCGCGAGGGCGAGCTGACCAAGCTGCCATGCGTGGAGAGCAGCACCCTTGACCCGGATGGTGGGTACATGTAGAGTTGGGTGTACATGAGACGGACGAATCGAATCCTACACGGAAAGGTAAGCGGGGATGTTTGGATATGCACGAAGCGGGCAAGATGATACTCACAACGATGCGGGGTAGACTTTCGATAACAACTTTCCCGTCGTTTCCACCAATAGCAATAGAGCAGTCGTCGGGCGAGATTGAGATAGAACGTATGCTTTCGGAGTGTTGGATTTGAGCGATCGAATAGCTGGGAAAGGAATTGGTCGAGCGGTCGTCGAGTAAGATTTCAAGGGAATGCATAGACTCGAAGTGTTGGACTTGGGCAATCTCGTCAGTTGATTTGTTGGTCGAGAAGTCGTCAGATAAGATTGGGATTGGCACTGGGCTTAGGACTGGGCTTGGGCTTGGACTCAGAGGGATAGATATGGAAGGTGTCCTATGAGGGTATCGGGTTTGAAGAATCTCCGAGCGAGTTGACGTATTGATCGAGTAGTTATATGGATAATGTAGGATGGGGCTAGAGTGCACATTTGCAGAGTATGGGTTATGAATTTGAGGGATCTCGGGGCAAGTCGACGTGTTCCAGAGTGTGACAGTGTGATCCGTAGCATACGCGATAAATCTTCCATGGCTGGATAGCGCGATGGCGGAGTAGGCATCGGCGACTGGGGCTTGCAATTCGGAGATTGTCGACCCGGTGGACACGTCAAGTTCCTTGATGGTGTTATTGCATACGACGAAGAGATGGTCGTTGGACCAGGCGAGACCCGTGTTGTACCACGGGACCACTTTGACTTGTATTTTGAAGATCAAGCTGCCGTTGCTATCCCAGATGCGAACGTGCCTCTTTGTGGCAGTCGCTATGCGATCTCCCTCCGGCGAGTACTTGGCTGCGAACACCCATCGGTTGTGCCTGAGTGTTTGTATCTGTTTGCTAGTATTGAGGTCCCAAACTGTGGCTGTGCGTCTGGATGCATCGACGAGTCTCGTCGAGTCTGGCGAGAAATCGACGCCGAGGATCTCGTTGTTGTCCTTCCCGAGTATGAGTGCCTGTTCGTACGTCCTCGCGTCCCACACCAGGACACGCCCATCGAATGTTCCAGCGGCGATCCACTGGCCGTCCTTGCTCACCGCGACGCACTGGACCTTCGCCGTTTTCATCGTCGCCACCCATTGGTTTCCTCGCCACACTCGAACCCTGTCATCGTGGCCGCTCACGAGACATTCACCGTTCGCAGAGAACGTCGACGCGTGTAAGTTTTTGCCAACATCGATTTCAGTAGCCTCGGAGCACCCTTTCTCAACTGTCAGCTCAAGTACGCTCCACATCGTCAGCACGTACTCATAGTAGGGCAGGGCGGTGGAAGAAATCAGAGAAGAGTACAGGCTCCTTCACACCGTCCCTTCGAGTGTGAGGCGACTTCCTAGTATCCGTAGTACAGGCGAATTCCGAGTGGCAATACAGTGATTCAAACACCGCCCAACCTTAAGCAACCTCACACTCTCAGAGACGGCTGCAAGAAAACATTGGTAAACAACGTCAGCCACAGTGGTCGGAACGTCGGAATCCAGAAAAAAAATAACAGAATGAAATTAGGGTTACATTTTTGTGTCAGGGGCTCGAGGTTACTGGCAGTGCTTGTCACGCCCGCATTTGTACCACCGTGAGGGTACCACAACAATATGCGATCTCTCGATATCGTGTTCAACGCACTGGATCGCTGCGGTATATGTCTCTGAATTCATTGTAGTACTGCTTACTGGTGAACATGGTCATTGTCGATACCATCGGCACAATCTTGTATTGCACTGCTCAAATAGCATTTCTACACCATACAGATACACGCGATCCGTTCACTACGCTCAGCTTCGACTCGGATATCGTTATGGGTGCCTCCATTGACCATTCCGGCTCCTCGCAGCTCCATCCTGGTGTCTGGAGCACGCAGTCTGACTGCCGGGCACTGCGTTTGCGAGGCTTCCTGCCCGCCCTCGCAGCTCACGCCCTACCCGGCCGGTCAGGCTCACGGCGTTCCGGGCCGAAGAGTGCTTCGTGCCTCTTGCCCACCCTCTCTCGTCCATCCACACCATCCGTCCTCCCTCACTCCTCTCCTGAGCAACGAGCGGTCAGAGCGTCGTCCAAAGATGACCCACCACCCTCTTTGGATGATTCAGAAGACTATTGGAGTGACGTTGACGGATTCGACGAGCGTCGTGTACTCGTCGCGGATGAATCCTTCGAACGCCGATCCAGTCGACTTGAGTACTGAGGAAGGAGGTCGTTCGTTGGCGGTCAGCGTCATCCCATCCGTATTTTCGACCTGGGCGGTGAAAGTGTGAGCGTGCGGGCGTCGAGCGTTGCAGGAGGGGGATCATATATCACTCGTTAGGGCACAGGCCAGTCGCTTTATAGAAAAATGGATATCAGTTGGCTCCACCGTGAGGTCAATAGCAACAGAACTACTGACTGAGTTAGAGGGAGTGGCGAGAGGGAGTGGCGAAACATGAAAGCGCTCACCGACATGTGAGGAAGACTTGCAGTCCCATTTACGACGGGATTATTGATGACGGGAGTGTCACGAGGGGGTGACGATGCGATGGAGGATGAAGAGGCAGAACGAGAGTGAGAAGAGACTGCAGCGGAGGAGCCCGTTGGCTTGGATAGCTGCAGTATGACTTTCGGGGGCATTCTGAGTGGCAACCAATGGTTGAACGCCAGGTTTTCCTCACCTTTATATTAGCGTCTCATCCGTGCTGCGTTCTGAGCGGTGTCCGCGGATAAAATGCTTGATAGTCTCATCGACTGGCAAATATGTGCTCTTGTGGTGACGAGGAAGGTGGCGGGAGGGACGTGGCATTGACGAGGCGCGGCAACTTTCAATGATGACTAACCCCTGTCCTACTAGTACCTGAACCCGTAGGACACCGCCAACCCGCGGTGAATAGGCACGGTAAGGGCGCGTACGCCTACCCCAACCCGTACCCGTACCCGCAGTACCCGCAATCTCAAACACCGCGGTGTGACCCGTACCTGTGCGGAACCCTATCTAGAGCGTCTTGTAATGTGAGATCGTACTTATTTTTCATCACCTTCGGTAACCGGCTACGCCTTTGATTACGCTGAGTGCTGATGTCTGAGCTTTCGGATCTCCGTTGGCGTAGGGATATTAACTGAGTAGAGCACAAGTTGCCGGTGTCCGTGGTATGATTCCATGTGGAAGGTGCGGGCGTGACAAGCACTGCCAGTAACCTCGAGCCCCTGACACAAAAATGTAACCCTAATTTTCATTCTGTTATTTTTTTTCTGGATTCCGACGTTCCGACCACTGTGGCTGACGTTGTTTACCAATGTTTTCTTGCAGCCGTCTCTGAGAGTGTGAGGTTGCTTAAGGTTGGGCGGTGTTTGAATCACTGTATCGCCACTCGGAATTCGCCTGTACTACGGATACTAGGAAGTCGCCTCACACTCGAAGGGACGGTGTGAAGGAGCCTGAGAAGAGTACGTATATCTGATACCAATCCTCGATATAGATACGTGCCTACTTAGCGCCACCTTCTGCTGATAGGGGCTGTTTCCACCACAGCCTCCCTTCTCGATTCAAACGATTTTCGAGCCACATGATGCGTGTGAGTGTAGGATGAGTTTCACGAATGGAGTCTCGCACGTTCCTGTCAGCAGATCAGATTCAGGGTGAACGGTGCACGTTGCATGAAGATCAACAGACGGCCGAATTGACACGACATACTTTTTTCGCCTCTAACAAAGAGGAAACAGGTCGTCGTAACAATAGACTCTCTGTTCGCTTCCTTTGTTTCCCTTGTGCTTCCGGATGTCTCCGACAAGTACAGTGGTACGGTGCATTCTCGTTATGCGTTAGAGCATCCGAACTCAACGCCGACTCTTCACATTCTTTAGGACTGCGAAAATTGTCTCACGACGTCCTCGTCATGAAGGCTGCTCCCTCGACATTGACCAAAATGGCACGCTCTTGTTCTCAACCGGCTTGGGCGACGGTCGCTCTCATCTTCGACGTGCTGCCAGCGAAGGAACCATTATTACAGCGAATGCAAGCCAGTATGGCTGGGGCGCTCCAGATGTCTTCGACGACCGAGATCTAGCCTATATCCTACTCTCGATCGCGGAGCATACGTTCAGCACCTGTCATCGGTGCTCCGTGCCATGAGTCCATCACTGGGCAACACCACTACGACGGACGCAGAAAATGGAGGGCGAAGCATCCTGCATACTACGAGTTGCTGAGAAGAACGAGTGGGTCGTGTCACGGTCTCGTGAGCAGCAGGAAACCCTTCGAATCCGGGTTCGCTCTGCGAAATAGCGACTTTTTACGATCGAATGCGTCATCCGTTGCGATATGGAGAAGCCACACGACCGCCGCCGACGATCGGAACGATGTAAATGGTGGACGATCACGAGCGAACAAGTGCACGTCGCCGTTCTATTTGCGTCATGAAGGACGCGTCTGGTCGTCTAGACCACACGGGTGTGGCGCACGCGCCCAACCGGACGAAGGGGACGACCAATGTCCCGATCGATCAGTGCGTTCTGTATGTGCACATTGGCGCTTAACGAGTTTCTGAATCTGGACCTTTTCCTGATGGAACGACGGCTCGACGTTAAGCGCCTTGAACTTCGTCGCAGCTTCGTACTTACACGACGTCAGATAGTATTTATTCGAGTACTGTATACTTGAGAAACGATGTCGTTTTGTATTGTCGTCCCTTTGGAGACCTCGCCCGACCCCCGTTACACTTTTTTTTTTTTAATTTCTTCCCGGGTGCCGACTCCACTTTTCCACCGATCGCTCGCGCACCCTCGTCGGTCGACGACGCCTTTGGCAGAGCTCCCGGATCAGGCCCCTTTGGACGTGTCCTGTATCCGTATGCCATTTTTCTTTTCGTTCAGGGCTCGCGCCGACGTTGACCCGGGCTTTTCCGTCAGGGTGGGATCTCGACATATGCGACCACCGCGCAGGCACGGTGCGTGGACCTACCCCTGTTGGTGACATAACCGGGGTTCGTGTCGTCGCCCGCGTCGGCGGTGAAACGAAGGACGGGTTGCATGATGCACGTTTTTCGTGCTCGTGGAGACTTGTCGACGCGGAGGTGCTCGACAGCACAGCACTCGCGCTGTCGACGACTCTGCGATCGCGTTCAGTCAGTGGCGCCAGCACGTCGCGACGAATCGTACTCACTTCTTGCTGGGAGGGCCAACGCCGCCCTGGCGTCGGATGAATACATAGGCGGTGGAACTTCCTCGGGAGGCTCGTCGAGACCCGAGGCGAAAAAACACACCGATAGCGCCAACGATGGAGGCTTGTTCATTGCGTTGATGACGCGGTCGAGCTCTGGCGATGTAGCCAAGGTCACGACGATCATGCGGCGCTGGCATGTACGGAGCTCTGGTACGTGCGGGGCCGTTGCCGTTCTGCCAAATGGATGCTTAAACTCTGATGATCGCCCAGAGACGAGGCGCTACGAACCCTCGTTGGCAATGTCATCCGTTGGGAATCCGATCCGATGGCGGTGACTTGGCAATTGACGATTGGGGACGTGAGGAATAAACTACATGTAACTTGCAGTAATCAGTGAGCTCCGAGTCCCGTTCACTGATACGGCGACGCACGGTATTGATCCCTCCGATCCCTAAGCACGGCACGTACGCTAGTCGCGTGCAGAGCTATAAGAGACAGGCCGTCGACTTTGAACAAGTAAATATCAGGTGAATGAGGCTGAGAGCCAGCGGGCTCTACTTGGTAGTTTTGGTACGTTCCAGGCACTTTGAGTCAGTTTCCAGATCGGCGTAGCATTGTGCATATCGGGACTTGAGGCCGTTCATGGCGTGGACTATACGTAGATGGTGCACAACACGAAATAAACATTACGCACTTACGATAACCAACAAGTATGTACCCTACCAACAGTTTGTGCAACGTCGGAGCGCTTCCAAGTTTCCGTTGTCAGAAGAGAAGAAACGAAGGGAGAATAATCTATTTAGCAGACGTGGGTGCATCGAAAAAGGGGTCAAAAGGCTGTGCAGCAGGGTCGTGCGCGTTGGTCTCGCCGAGCAACCCCGCGATCTGATTGATGAGGCTCTTCAGCCGAAAATCTTGGATCGGTTTATTCAACACTTGTTTTCGGCACGAGGGGCAAGTGTATTCGGGTCGGTGACGTCGTATCTCGACGAGGATCGCGCGGACGTGTTGTAGCCCGTGGGGGCCGTACGCGTGTAGGTTGGGCACCATCTGAACGAAGGCGCGTAGTTGGGTCGCCAACGCGGCACGGCTGTCGTCCAACTGGGGATTGGTCGTCATGTGTTGAGCCTGTATCGTACTGAACCAGTCGACCAGGCAGTTTTCGCAAAAGGAGTGACCACACTCGGGAAGACTAGCATACAGTCAGCCCACGTCTCGCGCATACAAAGTGGAACGCGCACGTATAGGGGCACCACATGGTGAGCGAACAGACCTCGCAGGTGGTATGTTCTTCCAGCGCCACCAAGACCTGTCGAACGCGCCAGTGAGCAGAGGACGGCGAGGACGCGCGCGGGGACTCACGTCTTTGTTGGGAAAGTCGCGCTCGAGTTCTTCCATTCCACGCTTGAGCTCCTCCACCTCGCGAGAGGACGACGCGCACTGTTGCTTCAATCGCTTGACCTCCTAATATGGCGAAGGTTCGGAGACACGAAAAAGGGGCAACGAGGTAGGAGACGTACTTCATCCAACTTTTTGTTGGCGCGTTCCAGCGCCTTGTTGCTCGCCTCCGACGACTGGCCCTGTTTCCGCGAGGACGTCTTCTTGGGCCGGACCTCCTCGTCCGAGGAGATCTCGAGGACATCGCCAGCGGGGAGAGGTCGCGGGGCCTTGTTTTTCGTGCGACGACGGGGGGACTTGGCAGACGACGACGCGGTTCCTTTGGGCGGAGGCTCGTCATCGTCGGAAGACAAAACAATAATCTCGTTACTGGGGGACTTTGGGGCATTCTTTGAGCCTCCGCTGGCGGACGGGTCCGTGCGACGGGTGGAGTAGGGATGGGCTGCAGGCTGCTGGGACGCCGGGCGGCTGGACGAGCGGGTGACGGGCATGATCTGAGGGGGTTCGTCCGAGTGGTCGCGACTGAACATATGAGACAACACGTGATCGATATCCATGTCGTCCCTCCACCGCTTGGCCGAAAAGAAGAAAGAGTTCGAGGCCGTCGCCGCTCTGGAACGCGCTAGCACCGTCTTCGTGAAGCGTGTCGAGGGTCTCGCAGACGACGCCGGGGTCGTGGCAGACGCTGCCGAGGGTGAGTACTTGAGTGCCCTCGGGTCCGTCTCTTCCCGTTCTTATCCGGTCCCGATCACAGTCCACGGACGAGTCCTCGAACAGTGGCCCGACATGTTCCACATACTCGGACATTTTCGTGCGTGCTCCTCGCCCTCGTCGCGACCCGTGTTCACGCCTTCTAGTGGCGAATCGAGAGGCACCCCAAGGAAAACGTTTGGTCCGCATTCCGCTGGACCAAGTTCACCCATGAATCTTCATTTCATTTCGCTTGTCGTTCCCACCACCCAAAATAAATGACCCCCCATTGATCCCCCGAGTCCGTGATTGGTTCCATCACCCTGCGTTGTCGACTACGTTTCATCTATCCTCGTCAACGTGCCTTGATCTGCCCCTCCGCCGCGTTCGCGGCCTTGCACTTCTTGGCGTGCCTCCGCGCCACGTCCGCCCTCGAATACACCTTGCTACAAAACCCACAGCTCGCCCCCGCCCTCAGATGCCTCGACACCACGTGTCTCGCCAGACTCCCCTTGTTCATCGTGTCCATGCACCCCCGCCAGAGACACGCCCGCTGCGCCTTTTCGTGCCCCACCACGTCGTGGCGTCGGCTCAGGTGATGGCTCATCCACACTCGGTCCCCGAACACGGCCATGTTGCACGGCCCGCGTTCGTCCGTCCATTCGCACAGCATCGTGTACGCGTCGTCGTCTTCCGCGTTCGGAGGGGCCAGGTCGGCTGGGGCATTGACGTCGCGGTGGGGTTGCATGTGCGCGGTGGGCTCCCACTGGAGGTGGACGCGCAAGGGGAGAGGGTGGGCGAATTCCATCCCCGATACGTCTTGTCTCGTCTGTGGGAACCCCATGACGGGGACGTGCATGGCATCCCGACTCGGCACATCGAGATCCCCGATCTGCGGATGGGCGTCGACCCGAAACGGGTTGGGTCCCTGCAAAACGTCGAGCTGGAGTGCCCCAGCGGGCCTCGGAAAAGCAACGCCGGCGGCGCCAGCCTGAACATGCCGGTGGTCAACGTGCCCCGTTCGTCTAACGCGCCGAGTCAGCGCGCACACCACCCGAGAAATATCATCACCCACAGGACAGACGGGGCAACGCCCGCGTCGACGTGATACATCCCTCCTCCGTACGGCGGCGCATACATGCCATGTCTGGACGAACGCGTCAGCCCCCTCACCAGATCGATAAAACGACCCGTACCCGTCCATCTCGTTCGGCACCTCTGGCAACCCACCGTACGCGATCCAAAACGGCGCAGGTCCCGACGTGTCCCTACGCCAAAGGGACCAGGTCAACGCCCCCCCTCCTCGAAAGAAAGAGAAAGCAGACACACCTCGCCGTGTCTCGTTGCTCGCCCCGGATCGCGTGCGCACCCGCTGACATGCGTACCAAGT
Source organism: Strobilomyces echinocephalus (assembly GCA_038090115.1). Classification (NCBI taxonomy): domain Eukaryota; kingdom Fungi; phylum Basidiomycota; class Agaricomycetes; order Boletales; family Boletaceae; genus Strobilomyces; species Strobilomyces echinocephalus. Next base: position 10,988 of record JBBPMC010000867.1, read on the forward strand.
TCACCGACCGAGACGTCTGCTCGACCGAGGGGCCGAACTACCGCGACGCCGGGCTTTTTAAGTAACTCCCCCCGTCTAGTCGGAACGTCATCAGTTAGGGGGTCCCCCGCGCGCGTTGAACGTCCGAGAGTCCGTACCGCCGACGACGACGACGCCGCGCCACACGTGGGTCCCTCCCCCCCTCCACCACCACCACCACCCTTCTGACTTCTCTTCTTCGGACGCGCAGGCAATCGCGAATAGAACCCCCCAACGCCAGTCCATGCGTGGCATACCGCTCCCCCCGAGGAGCGCGTCCCCGTGTCGGCGCGTTTGGGGAGCTACGATTGAATCATGATGCCCCCCGATCGACAGCCAGCTCCCCACCTGGAGTCACGCGCGGGCGATTCGCAGGGACGGGAGACAGTAACGCCGCGCCTCGTGCTTACGAGAGGCCCCGCGGCGTGCCCAGTTCCACAGTCGGCTCGTTGGAAGCGCCCGTTTTTCTTCCCCCAGCGGGACCAGGAACGAGATGCGAAACGATGGAGAGACGGCCGGGGTCCGCCATTGGAAAACGGCGACTGACTCGTCTCGCTGTTCGAGTTAGGGGCCGCGTCCAGAGAAGTCCCCGAGGATCCGAGTCAGGTGCGGGTCGACGGGGAATTTCCTCCGTCTCGTTCTTTTCGCCCTCGGATCAGATTTGCGACGAGGGAGCCGACGCATGTATGTGGGTCTCTGGATTTGCACCACGGGTTCTCGGATTCGTGTGCGGCGAGTCTGATGTGATGGAAGTCAGTGGGGTTTGGCAATCATTTACATAGTGACCACGCGTGCACCGATGGCGGTGAAAGTCGGGAGCAAAGTCGACTACTATTCAGAGAAAACAAGGGAATAAATAGGTTGCTAGAACTCCACGACGACCGAGTACACGAGAGCGTTCACCCAACCCAAAAAAATTTCGACTCCCATAGCAAGCCAAGAACGCGTACGTACGTCTACTTCTTGTGGACGCCAATCACCGAATCCGGCGCATACCTCGGGATGACCTGACCAACGGTGAGCGATCGAAAAATTGCTAGAGCTGGAAAAAGCAAACCTTGGCATCGTGGAGCATGTTGAATTCCTCCGTGGCATCACGTCCAGCGTACAATAAGATCGCCTTCTCTCCTCCCGGGTGGTCGGGCAAGAACGACGTGACGTCGAGAACTTGTCCATTCACGATGACCCAAATGTCGTCCTTCTTGTTGTGCTTGGCGACGTCCGCGGTCGTAAATTCCTTTGATGCCGACGAAGGTGCGACAGCGCTCGGTGCAGAGGTGGAAGGGGCGACTTGAGAGGCTGACGGTCGGGGTGCGAGTTGTCCCGCCAGTGCTCCGAGGCGACCCCCGGCCTTCTCGATGACAGCACTCGTCGTTTGGAGAAGGTAAGCAGCCGCGGAATCGCCAGAGACACGCCCGAACACGACACATCCCAGCAGCGACGAACCACCGAGTCGGTTGGCACCGTGAACACCACCAGCGACCTCGCCGGCAGCAAACAGACCTGGGATAGGCTTGTCGTCCTTTCCGACCACTCGCGACTCGGCATCGATTTCGAGACCGCCCATCGTGTAGTGGAGAACCGGCGTCATGATTGCAACGTTGAAGTAGTCGTCCATGGTCCAATCCCCAGAAGAGAAGAACTAGGGATGCGGGTGAATCTCAGAAGCAAGAGCCCATTGATGTGACTTGCCTTCTTTCCAAAAGGATCCTTCTTGGCCTTGGCACCAGCGTTGTACGTGTCGAACGTCTTCTTGAGGTGTGCCGTCGAAATGCCCATCTCCTTGGCGAGTGCCTCGCCGCTGTCAAACCGCTTCATCAAGCCACGACCGACGTAGTGTTTGCAATGCCATTCGATCTCGCGAGAGGCCTGACCGTTAAGGACAAGACGAATCGGGTACTGAAATGGAGCGGTGAAATCAGTCGACTGGTCAACAACTCTAGCGGAGGAACATACTTTGCCGTTCTCCCACATCTTGCCCGTCACGTAATCACGATGCTGAAGTTCGTCTACGAAACGGTCGCCGTTCTTGTCCAAAAGAAGACCACCGACACCACGAAGAGCTTCGGCAGCGAGGAATTTGACCTTGGCGTCGGGCTCGTTGGGGTCAACGAGACCAGTCGGGTGTACCTGGACCTTCTCGAGGTCGACGGCGCTAGCACCGATGGCGATAGCCATCTTCTGACCGTCACCAGTGCAGTGGTCGCCATTGGTCGTGGGAAGATCATAATACTCGGGGCGGTGTTTCCTCAGCAGCGAATCCGAAGTGAAGTCTGCAGCGTAACCTCCAGTGGCGAGGATGACAGGTCCATAAGCAGTCTCCGTCTTTCCGCTGCGGACGAACTCGACACCGTTGACAGCGCCGGATTCGTCCTTGAGGAGCTTGCTGACGCGAGCCTTCTTGTAAATTTTGACTCGGTCGGGTTGACTGACCGCCAGATCCTCCAAGCGCTCCATCTGAGCATAGGTCATGACCTTGAGAATTCGCAACGTGAGTACGAAGGGGGAAGTTGGAGACGGTCTCGAACACACCATTCCGGGGAACTGGGCATTGCCTCTGTGTGTGCGTGGCTGGCTGTGACCACCGAGGCGCGCAACCTTGGAAAGGTCGAGGCCGAACTTGTTTTGGAGCCAGTTGACGGCATCACCAGACCGACCCGTGAGGACCCGAATAAGGTCGTCCCGAGCGAGTTCGCGAGCCTGGAGAACCGAAATGAGACGGCGCTCGACACCAAGGTCAAGGCATAAGAGGGACTGACGGATCGTTTTGTGTCCTCGAAAAAGACTTTGGCATTGTCGGGGATACCAGCTTCTTGCTGGGTCTGCGTGCCTGCGCCGTTGATACCAGAAGTAGCTTTCGTGGAGTTGCCACCCATGAAGCTGAGGCACGGCATTCGTCAACGTAGGAATGCGACTTGGAGGGGGAATCACGCACCCCTGCTTGTCGAGCAATAGTACATTTGCACCACGTTCGAGGAGAGTATGTGCTGCAGAAAGACCGGCGAGACCACCACCGACAACGATGACTTGGGCCATTGGAATGCGAAGACGTGAAACGGGGATGATGGAAGTTGGGGTTCAAAGAATTGTCAAAGAGTCTCGGATGCGCTGGCGTCGGGCCTGTATAGTACCGACGGCCAATCAGAATCGGCCGGATTTATTTGACCGGGACACGTGAATTTTTCCCTTGCTGCGTTTGCCCCGTGAAATTAAGGGCACATCCAACCGCCTCGGGAACGGCCATCACTCCAAGCAGTGTGCGTAGTCTCCAAGCACATCGCAGTAGCGTCCAACCACCGTCCATGCTCATCGCTGCCCCCTTTCGCATAGGGACTCTCTGCCCGGTCGGCTTTTCGCCGTCTCCGTTCTCGAACATGTCCCAGATTCCGTGGGACTGTCAACCGAGAGTGGTGTTGTGTAAGAGGTGGCATTAGAGTGGACCAGAGCAACACACACGGACGTCCTTGCCTGCTGTGTACTCCCGCCGTTCGCTTCTCCTCTGCCTGACTACACCGTGCGGTACTCGCAGGAAATATCGGACATCCAGTATGTCTATGATCTCCTGTGTAGTTCGTCAGCGACCTGACCAACCAGGAAATCGCAGTGCTATTACTTCGTCCCAATAGAGCAAAAATTCATCGACAAGACTCCCATGTGATGCGGATTCCGTTCTGTCGCCGTCAGCATTCAGCTTTTCGAAATCGGACCTCGGCTCTTGGAGAATGGAATCGGCGATGGGAGTATTCTTCCATTTGGCTACGTGTTCTAGACTGTTGTGATCTGGATGGATCTCTCCTCTCTCCTGGACGATATCAAGGGACTTACGCAATCGATCTCCGCTCGCGGGGAATCCCAGTCTTGCATGTTATGCACGGGGTCAATCGAAATCAGTACTTCTGGCTGTCGAGGAGTGGTTCTCAGAAATTTGTGCAGACTCGGGGAATATTCTTACAGGGCAAAGTCCTAGCAAGTTCGATTCGATCAGTGATCTACGCATTCCACGGTGGTTTGTATACTCTCGCCTTGATGAATGATGACGCTATTCGGTAGAATGTGTCAAAGATGTTTCGCGAGGAAGGGTCGTTTTGCCCGAGCATGACGTTCATCTGTTGCAATGAGACGCTAAGCCAGCAGGAAATTCTCAATTGCGATTAGACAGTACCCCACTCCGACGAGAACGACCCGGTCTAAAAGCTTATGTAGACCGTCAAGCGACTCGTGTGATCGATGATCGCCTGATTTCTGAGGATAGGATGTCTAAGCAAAGTACATCTACCCCACACGCCCCCGTGGATCAATTAACGTCCAGGGACCGCGCATAGTCTCTCAGGACGTCGCAGCAGAGTCGCACGATGTCGTCTATGCTCATCTCAGCCCCCTTTTTCAGGGGTTCCATCACCACGAGGTTCCCCACCCTCTGTCCTGTCGGCTTCCCGTTTTCGACGTCTCCGTTCTCGAACATGTCCTGGTGTGCCTCGACGTATGCGGGGTATACGATGTGTTCCCAGTACATGGGAGGGTCCCGCCATAGCGATCCCTCTGGATTGAATTGCACTCCAAGATGCGGAGCCGAGAGCGGAGG